>PVKN010022550.1:0-15121 GCA_004027915.1 Capromys pilorides
ACACACACACACACACACACACACACACACCCACACGATCTTACCGTAGCCCATCTCTCTGTCATTCACATAACAAATGCTGGTCAAGTACATATAACATTCAGGCCATTTTCTGCCATTTTCTGGGTGGCCTGTATAGATGAGTCATGAACATTTTTCTGAAATCACTTTTCTCATGGAGGCTCCTTGGATGCAGTGGAGGTGTGTGGGAGAAAAGTGCAGAGGCTGAGTGCTGGGGTTGGGGGGAGGACCAGACCTCAGTGCTCTAGTGTGGCCAGGGAAGACGCTGTAAGACAACAGTGTCCAAGCCCTGTGGCCAGCACCTCTGGGCAAAATGTTCTTGGAGGGAGGCAGAGGCCCTGTCTGTGGGCAGTGAGCCTGGCACCTTCATGATACGGAGGAGGTTGGAGTGAGGGGCATGAGCCAGGGAGGGGCAGAGACTGTGGGCACTTCCATCTGTTGTAAGGACCTGGAAACTTTCACTTTTTCAGAGATAAGTTTTCATTATAATGCCCAGATTAGCCTGCTTGGCAGGATTTAGATTTTTTTTTTCCACTACTATGAATTAAACCCAGGGCCTTCACACACTCAGCTCCATCAGCATCTCTTATGTATTTTTTTATTTTGAGAGAGAGTCTCGTTAAGTTACCCAGGCTGGGCCAGCTCCTTTGCACAGGCAAGGCTTAAACTTGGTGATCCTCCTGCCTCAACGTCCTGTAGTGCACAGCAACTTAGATCCTTTTATTCTTTGGAAGATAGGAACTCAGTCATGGCTTTGGGTTTTAATAAGATGACTACTGAGTCTACGTTGAGAATAGACTGAGAAGACAACCCAAATGGGAGGTGTTTATCATGGTTCAGAGCAGGTCATGGTTTGGCCACTGAGAATGCTGGTAAATAGCCCAGTTCTGGGTATATTTTGAAGATTCAAAGACTCGGTTCATTCAGTCTTTAGTTGTTTCATTTGTTCGCTTGATGCTAGGTGTTGGAGATAGACTTGGTGAGGCTGTGGCCTCTCCTCGCACCCAGGTGCCCAGGGTCCAGCAGATACCAATGACTGGCCAATTATGCCTATGTGTATGACTGTCCCTTGGATGTCACTGGTCTTCAGAGTCCCCTGCTCTCCCCACCCCTTCAGCTGTCCCACTACCAACCTCAGGACTCCTGCCATCTGTCTCCCTCATTCTTTGTCCCTTCCATTCCTGAATATGACTCCTTACTTAGTCCAAAGACATGTCCATTGTCCAGAGAAGGAAACTGATGTAGCAAGTGTTCTGATTCAGCCAGCCTCAAGGTCTAGCTTCTAAGTCTGTAAAATTTTAGTTGGATATGAAAAACCTTAAAAGAGGGCTGGCAAGATGGCTCAGCAGTCTAAAGCGCCTGCTTAGGCAAGCGTTGGCAACCGCAGGGACCGTGGTTCGATCCCTGGCATCACATGCTGCACCAGTCCCACCCCCAGGGCAGGCTGAGCCAGCCATTTAAAAAAAACAAAAGACATGAAAAACCTTAAAGGAATAGATTTAAGAGGAGAAGGCAAGACCAGATGTGGTGGCCCATTCCTATCCCAGCATGCTGGCAGGCCGAAGCAGGAAAATCACAAGTTTGAACCCATTCCTGGGACTTAGCAAGGCTCTGTCTCCAAGTGTTAAGAAAGGGCAAAAAAAGAAAAAAGAGAGGGAAGGATCAGAGTGAGGTCTGAGGGCAGGGCTTCCTGCAGTACCAAAGCTCCTTCATTTTTTTTATTTATTTTATTTATTTGTTTGCTTGTTTGTTTGTTTCTTTATTTACTTATTTTGTGGCTGGCTCAGCCTGCCCTGGTGGTGGGGCTGGCGCAGCATGTGGTGCTGGGGATCGAACCACAGTCCCTGCAGTTGCCTGAGCTTTCCTAAGCAGGTGCTTTAGACCACTGAACCATCTCACCGGCCCCCCCAAAGCTCCTTCGTGAAGCTGAGGGCTCAGCCTGGCTCTCCAGGCCCAAGTCCCATGATCCTCAACAACTGGAGACCACTTAGACATCTTTGCATCTTGTAGCAGTGGTGTGAGTGCCTGCTGTTGGAAGTGGAGTATAACCGGTGAGCACAGTGGTTCCTTTCCCTGGAAAGCTTTGAAGAGAGACAACTTGCTAGACTCGCAGTTTCAGGTGTAGACCAGCCTGCAGGCAGATTGTCCCCTCCCTTCCTCCTCAGACATAGACAAGTCAGGGTGCCCAGGCCAGCAAGTGTGCTGGCGGGCGGCACTTCTGGAGGGTGGCCTCTGACCCCGCCTTGGCAGCTGGGAAAGGTCAGCTGAGCAGCCAGTGTGGCCCTGGCCAGGTGATCTGGTTACAACCCAGGTGGCAGACAGCCCTTCTGGCTCAACTGCCCCTGCATCAGCAGCTCCTTGGTGGTTCCCCAGCCCAAGCCCTCCTCTTGCTCACTTGGTACTTTTCTGTAATCCACTTCTCCCCATTGGGTTGATGTTCGGCCCTTGACCATCCTGTCCAGATGGACCCTTTGTCCTCTGAGCCCATCCTTGTCTCTAGCACAGCTGGGAGTGTTATGTGGCTCCCCTCTCCCAGCAAGGTTCTCAGCTCTTTGAGAGCAAGGAGCCTTTTTTGTTTATGACACTGATGATAATATAATCAGGGATGCTTGGGGCTTCTATAGTCCAGGGTCCTGCAGCCCCAGCACCTGCCTACAGCCAGAGTTAAAGCTGAGGGTAGAAGCAGGGGCTGAATGGTTTGTTTGTCTGGCTGGTTTTTTGCAGGAAATAGGCTAAGCAGGACTCTGCCCCACAGCTGCCCCCTAGCTGAGTATCTGCTATCTGAGTGATGGCCTGGGCCTCTTCTCTGAGTATACGTGGGACCTCAGCATATAGGACTACTGTGCCCTGGATTACCCACACAGGATAACTAATAAGGCTCTGCCCATTTCCAAAGGCTGTGGGAATCTCACATGGGACCACTGAGGGTCAGACACTTCGCAGAGCCACCCAAGTGTGCAAAATGCCCTAGAGAAGGCCAGGATGGAGAGAGGAATGATGCTGGGGTCCCATAAGTGACAGACAACCTGCAGGCTCTTTAATCTCTGTGTTTTCAGGTCAGCAATCCAACCAGTGAGGCCTTAACTTCCTCTTGCTCTGAGGATTCCTGTGGTCCAAGGATGGCACCCGGGTCTCCAACCAGGGCAAGCAGAGCAAGGAGCCGTCCTCCAGGGAAGCCAACTCCTGTTTCCCTTTGTTCTATCCTTTTTCCACTGAGAGGCTGTCCTATCTCTGCAGGTCGCAATGAACTGATTGCCCGTTACATCAAGCTTCGGACAGGGAAGACCCGCACCAGAAAGCAGG
The DNA here is from genome assembly GCA_004027915.1 of Capromys pilorides. Taxonomy (NCBI): domain Eukaryota; kingdom Metazoa; phylum Chordata; class Mammalia; order Rodentia; family Capromyidae; genus Capromys; species Capromys pilorides. The sequence continues at coordinate 3,325 of PVKN010022550.1, forward strand.
TGGGCAGTACCAGCTTGCTCCCAGGGTCCTGACCCTCCCCAAGTCCAGGCATGGGCTCTGCCTCACTGGGAGAAGCAGCCCCTCTGCAGAATGGCAGAAAAGACAGCTGACATTGCCATTGCACTGGCTACTGAAACATAGCCACACTCTTGGGATTCTCTGAGAGCCTCCTGGGTGGCTTTCATTTACTTAGTCCGTGCACAGAGCAGGGTGGAGGGCCAAGGCTGGGGGAACTGCTGCTTGAGAGGTGAGGACAGGAGCCCCCTCTTCCTACTGCAGGTCTCCAGCCACATCCAAGTTCTGGCTCGACGCAAAGCCCGTGAGATCCAGGCCAAGCTCAAGGTAAGGCAAACAGCAGCAGTGGCAGGTGGCGAGGCAGCTGGGACTCTGTGTGGCTATTATCCTGAAGCTGGAGCTCTTTTTCCAGTGGGGAGCATCTTCCTGTGAGCTCAGGGGCTGGCTGCTTGGGTGCTGAGCCCAGGGGCTGCTGGAGGACAGTCAGGATGCCTGAGAGTGCCCTCCACCAGGCACCCAAACCCTACTGGCCTACAGGCCGGGCTCCTTCTGGGCTGTACCCACTGGCTTCAGCTCAGAGGGGCTTTTCTAGCTCAGAGCAGCAAGATCACCTTCCAGATCCCCTTTCTTGAAGATGTCCTCAAATTGCTGAGCTTCTCCAGACCCTGTAGCACCCTCAGCCACGGCCCTCAAGAATGGCAGGCAGGGTTTGGTGGTATGGCAGTAGGGGTCGTTGGAATTCCTTTTGCTCTTGGGGACTGACAGTTCCTTTGCTTCCCTGGATCTGCCCACCTGCAAAGCCTCTGCAGATGGGGTTCCTGATGGGGAATCAGGCCCCCTAGTCTCTATTATCTGGGGCCTTTTTCTCTTGGTGGTTGCTAGGCAGGAATGGGCTAATAACAGAGGTGTTTACAACAGAACCTTTGTAGCCAGTTGGAAAAGAGCTAACATGTAGGCCATTGGATTAAACAAGTAGTTAAAAATAAATAAATAAACAATAGTTTACAAACTTTTTAAATTTTTGTATTTATTTTTTTGAGACAGGTCTTGCTATGCAATTCAGGCTGGCCTTGAACTTACTATGTATTCCAAGCTGGCCTTGAACTTGTGGAGATCCTCCTGCCTCAGACGACTAAGTGCTGGGATTACAGGTGTGTGCCACCATACCCAGCTTCAAAGGAAAAAAAAAGAAAGATTTTAAAGCAATGAAAGTCCTTTTATATTTTCTCCCAATGGAATCTTACCCACAATGCTTAGGAGCTATTCTGAGAGCTAGGCTTGAGGAGCAGGCCAGAGAGCTCCCCTGCCGTACTGCCTATGTCTCTACTAAACAAGAACCCCAGAGCACTTCAGAGCCTAGCTAAGAGGCACATGTGAAGATGATCTCGCAAGTCCCAGCTGGCCCCGTGGTCCAAGGCCCTAGCTTGGCCTTATAAATCAAGTTAGTGGGAACTATAGACCTTGTTGATTCTAGTAGGCCATGCTCACCACTAGTCCAACTGTCACTGCACCCCACAGCTGTGGCCTGGGACCTTGTTCCTCTGTCCCTGGGACAAGTGGCCTGGCCACAGCTGCAGGCCTTGCCTAGAGCCCTGCTTTTTCCTTGTGTCCTTTTTCTGTCTGCCTTCACTCACTGGGCCCCTGGCAGGTGTCAGAATGGAGGATGGATTTCCCAGTATCATGTTTTAGAGCATCCAGGGGAAGGGCCAATTCCTGTGGGGCTGTTGTACTGCCCAGTGTGGTTCAGAGAGTCACATGTACCCTTTCCTTGGGCTGCCACTTGGGGTCAAGGACAGCTGTTTGTGGACTGCTAGGCTGGAGCCATAAACCCTCTAACATGGGCAAACTTCCATGTATATGTATGTTTTCCTAGAGAGAACATTTCCTAGAGAGATTTTGTCTAATTCTTAAAGGATTCTGGGATCCAAAGCGAGCAGGTGCTGAGTAGACAGTGAGGCCAGGTAGCCATCTTCAGGCTGTGACCATGCTATGAGCCCTGTCTTACTCTCCGAGGCCCCAGGTGCATGGACAGGTCACACAGCCTCCTGGGGCTCCTTTTACCTCCCCTATCCACATGAGGTGACAGTGATGTGGATTGCTCCAGGCTAGCATTCCCCTGGATGCTGAAGTTCCCTCTTGCTGGAGCATTCAGGACTCCCAGCTCTGCTCCTGGCCAGTAGTGTCCCTGTCCTCCCCTCTACTCCCTACTGACTCCTAGCTACTGACTCCTAGCTAAGCTGCTGAGGATGTGGTTTCCTGAGCCTCATCATTTGTTTGGACCAGGAATCCGGGAAGGGATGCGAGTTGCTGACATGCAGTGGGTGGAGCTGTCCAGCCTCACCATGCTGGAGTTGATCTCAGTGTGGCACACAGCCCACCAAGTTGTTCTGTCTTCTAAAGGGAGAGGCCAGGAGAAAGGTGCTCTACCACTGAGCTGCGTCCATGGCTTCAGCCTCAGGTTCTTTACCTTATAATAGGATTCCTTGCTGTTCTCTATCTTCATGGGTGTTAATGTGAGTGGGTAACATGCTTAGAATCTTCCACGTACTGTCGTGGGCCACACCCTGGGACAGTGTACTGGCTACACAGCCAAATAGTGCTGGTGCTGGGTGGGCACCTCTGAGCTTGTGGACACTACTTCTTGCCTCTTGTGTATCGGGGCCATCCTGTGGATCAGGGAGATGATCCTGATCCTGCTGCAGTCACTTGTGAGCCACAAGGATGTCTCACAGTTCTCAACTTCTGTGGCATTCAAAAAAGCCTGGGTTGACCAACTTAACGGTTCATTTACTTTTTCTTTTTTTTTAATGGCCGGCTCAGCCTGCCCTGGGGTGAGGCTGGCGCAGCATGTGGTGCTGGGGATCAAACCACATTTCCTGGGATTGCCTAAGCTTGCCTAAGCAGGCGTGTTAGGCCACTGAGCCATCCAGCCAGCAAAAAGTGAATATGGATTTCTTTTTTCGTTTGTTTGTTCTTGTTTTTGTTTTTTGTTTTTGGTGGGACTGGGGTTCGAACTCACGACCTTGCACTGGCTACACAGGCAGTTGTGTCACGGAGCTATCTCCCCAGCTACTTTTTCATTTTCAACAGTTCATCATATTTAGGGGTTTGGCTCAGTGGTAGAGCACATGCTTAGAATGTATGAAGCCCTGAGTTCCATGTCCAGCACACACAAATACATCCATACACACACCTCATCATAAAGATTCAGAATTTCTAGTCAGAACTCTGGTGCCAACCAAACCAGACCATTTAGCACCTATAAGACTGCACATGTTGAGTAGCATTTATGGTCTCAGTCAATATGTGAGGTCCTATTCTGGACAGAGATGAAGTTCCCCTTAGGCTTTTAGAAATAGAGAATGTCTCATCAGTTTTGAAGCCCCTTTGGGACTGCGGAGCCGAGAGGGAAGCCACTGGCTTATACAAGTATAACACTGTTCTGGTGTTTATGTTTGGAGGGTCGGGGTGGCAACATGGGCCTTGCACGTGCTAGGCAAGCGCTCCACCATGGAGTAACACCATGAGCCCAATGTTGTCATTGTCAGGGTCATACCGAAGTCTTCCTAAATGCTTCTGTGTTCAGGATCTATGCAGGTTGACCCACTGTTTGGGTTCTTTGAACCCACAGAGAACAGATGGTGGATATTGACATTTTGACACTTGAAAGGTACGTAAGTCCCCTGGTGCCTGTAGTGCAGGACTAAGGCAGGTAGGGCCAGAGGACACTCTCCTTTGCCTCTGACAACTCACATGGCCAGGGATGGTCCCTTCTTCAGACTGAGAAGACATCAGCAGATCCTTATCAGCATCCATACCATCTAGGTGCTGAGGTTTAGGGGTATAGGAGCGAACAAGGATAAAGATTCTTGTTAATTTCCCCTCTCCCTCTTTCTTCCTCTCCTATTCCCCTTCTCTTTCTTTCCCTGGAGGTGAGGATGGAATCTAGGTCCTTGCACTTTTTTTTTTTTTTTTTGGTGGTGCTGGGGATTGAACTCAGGACCTTGTGCTTGCCAGGCAAGCACTTATTCTATTCAGCTATCTCCCTGGCCCTAGTAGAGCACTTTGGTTGCATATGCAAACCCTGGTTCTACCTCTAGTACTGAATGAAAAAAAAAAAGTAATCTGGCGGATGACCTCCTTTTAAACTCGTGACATTGAGGCAGGGCAGTGTTATACCTCTGTGACAGAGAAACTGATCAGAAACCAAGTAACAGTCCTGGACAAATCAGTACTGCTACATAGACTTAGTAGCTGGCCCATAGGTCTTCCTGACCATGGTTGTTTGACCAGCTCCCTCACTCTTAGGCCAGCTGCTGCCTCACCTGAGCCTGCCTAGTACCCTTCTGAGGTCCTCCCTCCCACTGTCCCCCCCAGGATCAGGCAGCTAAAGACAAGGCGCTGCAGAGCATGGCTGCCCTGTCATCTGCCCAGATCATCTCAGCCACCGCCTTCCACAGGAAAGTGGCCCTCGCCCGGGGCCCAGGCTGTCCAGCTGTCTCAGGGGTAAGTGGGCTGACCTTCTGTGAGCCAGGAGCAGAGGGCCCAGTGTGTTCCAGTTTTTCTCACTTGAATCCTTATGGCTCAGGAGTACCAGTGGGGAGGAGGGTACTAGGACCCCAGGGCTGCCCTGAGTCATAGCTCAACTGATGGAACCATGTTGTTGGGACCCTTGGTAGTGACCCAGTTGGCCTTTAGCTAGGGCAAAGCGGCCAGCCATGAGCTGACAGCTGAGTCACGATGAGGAAGCTCAAGTCCAAGGAGTAGAGCTGCAGCTGGAGGACTCGGCATTAGCACCTTTACACGCGTCCCTGTGGAGCTGCCACTCAACCTGAGGCCACTCCTCCTGTTCAGGACCCCAGCACTGCCTTCCTCCAGGTGGAGGAGAGCTGTTCCTGTGTGCAAACCATGGCTTGGATACCACATTTCCCAGCCCCTTAGCCCAGGCCAGGTTGGGCCCACTCTGAACATGTTCCACAAGCTGTGAACTCACTGGGTCTTTGAGACTAGAGGGAACAGCAGCACTGCCCTGGTCACATGAGGAAAGGACAGGCCCCTGTGTTCTGTGGGCCCCTCATTCCTCATATCTCAAAAATTCCTCCAGAGAGCACTATGTGTCAGAATGTTAAAGAGATATGACAAAAAATGATCATATGGACCAGTGCCATTTGGCACTTGTGCATTTTGTTTTGGTGCTGAGGATAGAACCCAGGGCCTCAGGCATGCTCAGCACATGCTGTACCACTGAGGTGCGCCCTGAGTTACCCTAAGTAGCTTTCTTGACTCTGGGCCAGTGATGGTGGTCTGCCACCAGAGGAATGCCCAAACTACAACCCAAAACCTACTTACTTATCTCAAAGTGCTAACGCTGGAATTAAACCTGAATACTGAGGCTTTAGTTTAGAAAAATCAACCATTGGCGATGCTCAGCTGCTGCGGTTCTTTGGTTTGTGTGCGCACCGAAGGGGCTCTGTGGCCGCTGCAGCCTGCAAGTCATAGGTTCACCACCACTGCCCTTGGGGCTGTAGAAGCTTAAATGCTGAAGTGCTCTGGGAATCTGCGTGGGTGGAAGGCAGTGTGCAGTGTTTGCAAACCTGCGTGTTTTGTCTGTGGAGCACCTCATCCACAGAGCTATGCCAGAGCCTAGCACATGTGGGGATGCTCTACAGCCTGTTGGCGTTAGCAAACTGGGCAGGGATATTGGCATCCCTTCCTCCTGCTGGGGTCAGTACCCAGCTCCCTACAGCCAAGGCCCTGCTCTGTCTCCCTCAGTGTGGGCCCCTGTGTCGCACAACTGTGCTGACTGTGCCTTTTTCCTTCTCAGTTTTGGCAAGGAGCTTTACCAGGCCAACCTGGAACATCCCATGAGTGAGTATGGCCTGGTGTCTGCCCCTAGTTACTCTCTGAACTGACGTCAAACTGGAAACTCAGGAAGCCAAGCCTAGCCACGGGGGTGGGATGGGACACAAGCTGTGTGCAGTGCCCACACCCTGGGGTGCTGTTTGCCAGAACTCCTGTTCGTACAGGGTGTGGCTAGGGCTGAGTTTAGCACTTGGGGAAGGAAGTGAAGGGTCAGACCGAAGGCTGGCTGGAGTGACCTGGGAAGGGCAAATTCCCCAGCAGATGTGTTGCTCCCTCAGATTAGCCATGGAAGCTGCTGAGGGAGGTGGTGGGGCCAGATGGGAGGTGAAGGCACTGAGACCACGGATGGTCAGATGGGCCTACCACACAGTGGGTGTGGGCTTGTTCCAGACACCTGATATCTCTTTTTTCCTTTTGCACAGTGTGAAACCATTCTCTCAACAAACCTACAGTGTCCAGCCTCCACTGCCCCTGCCAGGTGGGTCAGCACAGGACGGCTCCACTGCATCGTGCCCCGATGGTATCTCCTGCCTGGTCCCAGCCCCAGCAGCTCGACCCCTGCAAGTCCATCCTAGATGCTGCTCTGCTGTGGCCCAGGCTGTGTGTCTTGGGCTGCTGATGCAGTGTTGCCTCTTTCTAGCTGAGGGGACCTCAAGGAAAAGGACCAGAAGGGGCCAGGCAGGGAAGCTGGCCCGGTGTACCCAGGCTCCCCTCCACCTCTCCTAGGACATGTCCTGGCACCATCTTCCCCCCAGCTCGGGGGCTACCTTATTGCCAATAGTCTGGCCCCAGTCCCTGGGTCCCTAAGTGTGGTCCACCCTCACCCCATACAGACTGTTACCGAGTCCAGTCCACTCCTCTGCTCTCCGCCTACACTGATGCAGCCTTAGCTCAATTCCCCTCATATTTGCCTGGGTTACTGCAGTGGCCTCTTAACTGGCTCCATATCACCCTTTGCCATCCTGTGACACTCTAGGGTGCTAGTCCTTCCTTGTTGCTTCCAGGCTTAACACTTCTGTGGTTTTAGGAACCCACATAAATCTGTATAGCCTTTTGGGTTCCTGGTCACCTCTGGTCACCGCTCGGCTCTCTGTGTGCCCTCCTTCCTGGCTCCCCACTCCCTACTAACCTAGCACCTTGCCTTTCCTCATGCTGTGTGCTCACCTCCACCACATGGGTGATCTTCATCACCATCTTCCTTGTCTGTGGCTAATGTATTTCTGGATGGGCATGATACAGTTCCTCGTTACTGATGCTTGGGTAAATGAACGAATGGCTCAGTACATGCATTAAGACCTGGCTGATGTGTCCTGCCCGGCTGTCGCTCACCACCACTGTCCCTTCTCGGCTTCTTCCTCACAGGCCCCTGAGTTTCCTCCCTCCAACCAGTGCTGCAGTTGGCCACATTGATGGAAATACTGGGTCATCTAGAGTTGTGTCCCTCACAGGCCACTGTTACCAAGTGTGCTGACGTTTCTCGTTTTCTATCTCCATATCCTCTCTGGACTCTGTGGCCCTCTGTCACTTCCTTTTGGAAAAGCTGTCTCATCTGTCTGTGGCATCTCATTTCCTGCTACTGCCCAGATTTACCCTCTCTGCATTCCGTGCCCACCAAGTTTCTACACTCAGCATGTTGGCCCCCAGCCTGGCACTCACCTCTGCTGTCTCCTTGGCTTAGAATGTCTGTGCCCAGTTTCCCCCTGAGTACCTCATCCCTTCTTTACAATGCTGCCTTCACTGGGTCCCACTTGGATCCTACTCATTTGTTAGCAACACCATACTGCAGGCCTGCTCTAGGTCAGCTTCTGTCACCAGTGGAACAGCTCTGGGCTAGTCAGGCATCTTCTCCCCCAGATCAGAAGTTGTTGAGGGCACGCGCCCTCCGGTATCTACTCAAGCAGCCCTCCAGGGCCCCGTCTCCCTCAAGTTTGGTTCTGCTCAAGCGGCCCTAGACACTCCAGCTGTGTCTGCCATCTTCCTCCATGGCAGACACTGCTCTCACTAGGGAGCTCGAGTCCTTGTGGAGGGTATGGGCAGGGTGTGGGCAGGGAGGCACCTGGACAGACAGCTTCCATATGCCTCTCCCACTACGTGCAGGGTTTGAGTCTGCTGCAGGACCCACACCATCACCCACAGCACCCCCAGCGCCCCCATGGCAGGGCCGCAGTGTGGCCAGCTCCAAGCTCTGGATGTTGGAGTTCTCTGCCTTCTTGGAGCAGCAGCAGGACCCGGACACGGTGAGTCCTGCACAGGGGTACCATCCCCACACGTCCTCAGCTGGCTCTCTCCACCTGCTCTTGGCTATCTTGTGTGTCTTCTCTCACACTCTTTAGGGTCAGCTTAGGCTCCCTGGCTGGCCCTGGCTCCCTCATCTTCTTCCTCACTCCTCCTTCCCTCACTCCCTGTCCCTGCTATCTGTCACACTCCTGTCCCAAGCCCTAACTTGCCTTCTGCTCCCTCCAAGCTCTGCAGGCTCCTCCTCCCCACCCCTGCCCTTCCTCCCTCTTAGTTCAAAGTTGCTCCCATCCCAAGCTTCCCCAACCCTTTTCCTTCACTCTCTGGCTCTGAGGGGCCAGGGAAGTTGAGGAGATTCCTACCTCTGGTTCACATCTTCTGGGATACCATCCAGGATGAGTGGCCACTTCTGGCCTGTCCTGTTCAGTGCTGGGGTTCTGGGTGCCTGGTGTCACCTTCAGAAGCCAGACTAGTACTCAGAGGAAGATGGGAGGCTGATTTGAGCAGTCTCAAATGTGTTTTAGCTTAGGAACCCATTAATCAACCACATTCCTACCCAGAAACCCAGTATGAAACTAAAGAATTGGGCTTGCAGTTCTCATTGGGGAAACTGAGGCACAGAGAGGAGCAGTGAGCTCCAGAAGGGCAGGGAAGCTCTGGCCCACTCTGTCTGCCCTGCCTTCCTGTGTCTCTCAGACCACCCTTCCCCACACAGTACAACAAGCACCTGTTCGTGCACATCGGCCAATCAAGTCCAAGCTACAGCGACCCCTACCTCGAAGCCGTAGATATCCGCCAGATCTATGACAAATTCCCAGAAAAGAAGGGCGGGCTCAAGGAGCTCTTCGAACGGGGGCCTTCCAATGCCTTTTTTCTCGTGAAGTTTTGGGTAAGCCCTAGAATAAACCTCTCCTTCCCCTCCCAGGGCATTTGTGGTGGTGGTATGAGGGTTGGGGGATGGCAATGAGCTTGCAGGTCCAGGAATGGGGAGCAATAGGGATGGGGCTTGGGTGCCACAGAACACAGGGGCGAAAGGATTGAGCATAGGCCTCCTGCATGTGGGGTGAGTGCGCTGCACAGTGCTCTCAGGACAGAGGCCTTTCCTGATGGTGGTTGTGACTGCCAGGTAGAAAATGTGGCTGAGAGGAAGTTGAAGTGCTGGCCAAAGACTCATGGGGAGTGAAGGGTGAGAGAAGAGCCAGCCTGGAGCTTCTGCCATAGCCATCTTTGAAGGGCAACTCCAGTGCGGTCCTGGGTCCACAGAGAGGCAGCCAGTCCTCCAGTACTGTCCAGGCCATGTTAGGTTGGACAGAGCTGGGAGAAGGGGCATGTGGAATTAGGGTCGATCACTCAGCCTGTGCTATTCCAGGTCAGGCCACCCAAGAAGAATCCACGTCCCATTTCAGACAGTACAGCCCAAGACTTGGTGCCACAGCACTGTGTTGGTAGAAACTGTGTTCCTAGGGGACCTGGTTCTGTGGGAGATCACAGGGCAAGGTCAGCCAGACACTAGCAGGCCAAGGCCAGGCCAAGGAAGAGCACCAAAGCCTTGGCCTCCACGTCAGTGCCTCAGTACCAGGCTTCGCTGCTACCACGTTCCTCTTGCCATTGCCCTTCAGTTCTCTCAGCACTGGGGGTTCCCAGGCTGCTTGGATACTCTGGAAGCTTTGTGGTCCTAGAAAGAGGCGTGTTTACCCACAGAGGTCTGTGTGTTCTGGGTGGACTGGAACCCCAGGCCCCTTGTCTGTGAGATATTTCATGTTTGCACTCAGCTAAAAACAAAAGGCTGGTTATGCAAGCAGGATGGAAATTGGTCCTGGCTTTAGGGCCAAGGTGGATCTATTAGGAAGCGGTGGGCACTCTTTTTTTTGGGGGGCTGGAGGGCACTCTTAAAGAATAATTTCTTTACAAAGAAGGCTATGCGGAAAGCCATGGAAAAGCTGAGAGAAGGAATAATAACAAGCATAATGAAGGGTAATTTGAACCCTGGAAGGTCCTGATTATACAGAAGTCTGTGTTTCAGTCTATGCTGAAAAATGAAAAAAATAGGTAGTAAGGGTTTGTTTGCATTGAGACAAGTCTTGCTGTGTAGCCCAGTGCTTCTGTCTCAGCCTTCTGAGTGCTGGGATTATAGAAGTGTGTCACCATGGTTGGTGGTAAGTTTTGTTTTTCCTGTTTTTGATGCTGGGGGGATAAACCCAGGGCCTTGTACATGCTAAGTCCATGTTATAACACTGAGCTGTACCCCTGCTGCTTTAAATCATGCATGTTCAGTTAAGCTTTTTTTTTTTTTTTTTTTTTTTTTTTTTTTTTTTTTTTTTTTTTTTTGTGGAACCAGGGATTGAACTCGGGCCCTTGGGCTTGCCAGGCAAACACTTATTCTACTGAGCTATCCCCCCAGCCCCAAGTTAAGCTATTAATAAAAGAGACTTTCTTCTTCTTCTCTTCTTCTTCCTCCTCTTCCTCCTCCTCCTCCTTTTTGTCTTTTTGAGACAGGATCTCATTATGCAGTTCAGGCTGGCTTTGAGCTCACTTTTGTAGCCCAGGTTGGTCTCAAACTCACACTGATCCTTCTGCCTCAGCCTCCCAAGTGCTGGGATTATGTGGTATGCCACCATGCCTGGCAATAAAAGAGGCCTTCTAATGAAGAGCATCGGATTTGTGTCCTCTTCCCCATGTCCCAACCCCAGGAGGCTGTCCCTATAAGTGTTAGCTCATGTTTTGTTTTGTTTTTTGAGACAAGATCTCAATATGCAATTCAGGCTGGCTTTGAACCTTGAACCCACTACAGAGCCCAAGCTGACCTCAAGCTCATAGCAATCCTTCTGCCTCGCCTCCTGAGTGCTGGGATTGTAAGCCTGTACTATTCCCCAGTTCTTTTTTCTTCTTCATCTTTTCTTCCCCCTATATTTAGGGCAGGGTCTACAGGTCTCACTATGTAGATCGGACTCCTAGTGATTCTCCTGTTTTCAGCCTCCCAAGCACTGGGATTACAGGTGCAAGTCACCAGGCCCAGTCTCAATCACACCGTCCCAGCATGCCCCATGGGTGGGGGCAACACTGCACATGGGATCAAACCCAACCGCTGTGCTCTGTAGCTATTTTTTTTTTAAAGATAATTAACATTTTTATTTTTTTACAGTGCAGTGACAAGCAGAAATACTGAAACAACACCCAGGATCTGAAGGTAGATTTATTTTATGTCAACAAACACTGATAGGGATCCTTCCCAGAATATCAGGCCCTGATCTCTGGTGGTCTAGGGCTTGTGGGATAAGCAAGCAGGAAGGACAGGGGCAGAATGGCTTGCCATTTGGGGATTGTTTTATACAATGTGCATCACAGTGAACAGCAAAAAAGTAACTGGAACTGTTGCCTGGGCTGCTAGCAGACTAGCTGGGGGAGCTTTTCTGCTATATCTCCACCCTATCATGTTTGAAGACTGGGTCTGCTAAATTTCCCAGGCTTAACCTCAAATTTGGGATCTTCTTGCCCTAGTCTCCTGAGTAGCTCAGGTGACAAGTATGTGACATCATGCCTGACCAAACATTCTTAAAATTTTACAAATAACTCCATCAGAACCACCACATAAAGCTAGGAAAAAGTATGTTTTCCAAATATCAAACCTATTAGGTTACTCTTCTCTCATGATTCTCCTCCTGGATACCTTTGGCTACCTTCAGTC
>PVKN010022551.1:0-15073 GCA_004027915.1 Capromys pilorides
CCGCCCCTCCTCCCCCCATCGAACATGGGATCTTGCACTTTACAAGCAGGCGCTTATGCCGCTGATCTAACTTACAGCAGTCTTCCTGCCTCAGCCTCAGGAAAGCAAGTCTTCTGTATTCTGTAAATAATCGCTTTTAATAATTGTTGAAGATTGTCTTTCTGAATATTCTGAGGCAAATTATACAACTTGTTATACATATCCCCAATCATGAAGTCCAGTAGAAATGATTTTCCTCTACAAAAGCTCCCGCCTCGGGACACAACCAAGGTAAGATCTCATGCACACTCCTGAGGCAAAATCTGCTCCGATGCTTCTTTATCAAGCTCAAATTTATGATCATCTTCATGAGAAGAACAATCTGTACTGGACGTGGTTTCTTGATAACCTCATGAGGGTTTACTGGGTTGTCATCTTCATAATTCTCACCTAGAAGGAGGTCGCCCTCTTGATGTGGTTAACCCTGCCGCTAAGGTTGCTGGTCTAAGGTGTTCACCTCAACCTCCTTGCAACCGTTTCTACACACTGCCTTGTCCCCACATTTCAGTTTTCGAGTTAGTAGTTTTGTTTTGTTTTGAGGCAGCGTCTCGCTGTGTAGTTTTGGCTAGTCTTGAATTCACTATGTAGCAAACTCATGATGATCCTCCTGCCTCAGCCTCCTGCCCGAGGGGATTACAGGAGGGTGCCCAAGGAATTTTAAGTCAGAACGTCTCGCACCAAATCGAGTATTTACAACTGGAGTGCCAAATGTAACCAAATAACTTCAGATTCTTTATCTCTGATGAGGAAATGACAGTTTCAACTTCATAGGTTGGTTTGAGAGTTTACGATGCAATAACTCACGTTAACTTTTTTGAAATATTAACTGCGGGAGGCAAATGCTGGTTCACAAGGCACCACCTCATTTTAAAGTTTATCCTTTATTCACATTGGTCTAGGGAGTCATTTCACAGGGTAAAATATGCCCGTTGTACCAAGGACTCAAGATGCAATGACAGTAACGCAGAACACCTGAGGGGGCGTGGCACCTTCCGCCGGGTTTGCTTACGCAGCTATAGAAACTGTTAGGTCTGCCCTCAGCGCCTGATTGAAATATTTAATTTCGTCTGTCAAAAGTCTCCTATCCCTTAGGATAATTCTTTTTACTTGTTATTAATGCTCGTACATTATTATTAATTTCTGAGACTAACTAGGGCATGTATTCCTACTGAGGTGCCTTTTGTCCCTTGTAAATCCTAAATAAAATTTTCGGTTCAGAACGACGACGTAATTTCTAGGTAAAAATAACAAATCACCCCACCTCACGACACCATGTGGAATACAGGTGACTTTTTAAGATCAGGCTCTTGAGTAGTCACCTATTTTCTTGGGGGCGGAGCCACGTGTGGACCTGATGGACCCCGGCGGCGCCGCCATTTTGAATTTTGACTAAAGGATCTTCTGCCGGCTTTTGGCGCCGCTGAGTCGTGGCTGTTCGCGGCCTTGCCCAGCGAGATGAATGTGATAGATCATGTGCGGGACATGGCAGCTGCAGGGCTGCACTCCAACGTGCGGCTTCTCAGCAGCTTGTTACTTACAATGAGTAATAATAACCCGTGAGTTGAGTTGCGGAGCGACCGGGGGCTGAGAAGCAGGCGGCAGCAGTTTGGGAGCGGGAGTTGAGGTGCTGTAGGAGGAGCAGATGGGAGACAGCGCCTTCGGGTCCCCAGCGGGGGCTGTGGGAGCCTTGAACGCTGCTGCGGGCGGAGCCGACCTGAGGCGCGAGTGGAGCTCTCCCGGAGCCTGCGTGGGGCGGACGCGGGGATGCGCGCTCTGCGGGGACGCGGCGGCCCGTGCCAGGGCTCCGAGGTCCGCCGGGGCTTCGGCACCCAGGCTGTGGGGTCCGACCGCTTTCCGAGGCACCTGTCGCCGGGCGCAGCGACTGTCACCGCTCTGGGCTGATTCTTCCCCTCCCAGCACCTTTCCGAAGGACGTTTCCTTGCTGCCACTGACAGGAACCCAGTTCCCTGGTTTTGTGCCTTCGTCCCGTGTTTGAGGTCGGCATTCCCCTGAGTGCATCTCGGGGTCCGCCCTCTCCTTCCTCTCCGCAAACCCCTGCAGGGCAGGAGCGACGCCTGTGAAGGCCTCGCGCGGGCTGCAGGAGCAGAGCTGCTTTCTTGTGCGCGTCTACCTCTCGCTGAGGCTGAGACGAGATACAGGGCTTCTTCCATTCTTCTGTTTGTGTGTCCCTCTTTGTCTTGAAATCCTTCTTGCGCTGCATTTCTTTCCCGGAACCCCAAAGCCAGACATCTGCGTACTCTACGATTCTGTCGCCTGACTCTGTCCAGGGTACCTGGCGTTTTGCACTTGCCGCCGCTGTTGCTTGAAGCCTTCAGATTTTTAGCCTAGATGTTCCCAGCAGGGATCCCTTTGACCAGAATTATCCTGTCCTTCTACTTTCCTGTTACATGGCCCTGTTTTATTCTCCGCTTCCTTCTTATCTATTAAAGAAGCACAATGCCCGTGTCTAGTTTCCGAAAGTGCAAAGGAAATGTGTACACCTTGAGGAAGGTGAAGCACTTTAGCCTAGTTGAGGTGGAGGAGCCCCAAGGTCTGGACCCTAGTTCCCATGGCTCCGGAACCCCGTGTTCTGCCTCTAAATTCACTATGAACTCTTCTCTGAGTTCCTCTTAGCATGCGGCTGGCTTTAAAAACTACTCAGAGTCAGAAAGGAAAGCCTGTGAATGCCTGAGTGTAGCTGCTGCTCCCCGATTCAGTTCCAGCACAGTGTTCTGGGCTTCAGAGTGACGTGCATCGTTGCACCCGTTTCCATTTGCTGTGGACAGTGAGGAGCTCTGGTCCCTGTCAGCCTTCTGTGTGTTCATTCTGGAGCCCTTCATCTGGTTCTGAGTGATATGGCAGAGCCTACAGTTTTCGTTATAAGGTTTCCTTTTTGGCATTGACACACTAGTCATTACCTTGGTTCTTGAAGATGTTACCAATTACACGGAAGCAGTTTGATTCTTTGGTTAGACTAACTTAGCTGTTATATGCATGTTCACATTAGGTTAGATTGGCTTGCTTTTTCTTTCTGTCTTTGAGCCAGAGTGTCACTGTGTAGTCCAGGCTGATCTCAATCTCACTGTGATCCTCTTGCCTCAGCTTCCCAAGTGCTAGGATTACAGAGGTGCACCACCATGCTCAGAGGATTGGCAGTTTCTTAGCTTCAAGAGGTATTTGAATACTGACCTTTATTATTGTGAAGTAAGTTTCTGCCCAAGTCCCCTGTTTTTGAGAGAGGGGGCGTCTTGCTGTGTAATTCAGGTTTTGCCTGGCCTGGTCTCATTATGTAGCCCAGCTGGTCTGGAACTCAGCAATCCTTCTGACCCAGCTACGTGTCCCTGAGGCTCTTTTTTTTTTTCCTTCGGGACCGGGGATTGAACTCAGGCTGTTGTGCTTGCCGGGCAAGCACTTACTCTACTGAACTGTTTCCCTGGACCCCCTATCCCTGAGTTTTGAACCTCATGATATTCTTCCTTTAGAAGGAATAAGTGTTAAGTTTTTCATATGTCATACCAAAGATAATTTATGTGTACATACATAGGCAAATATGTTATGATATGTAAATATCTAGATGTTTTCTGTGGGCATAGTAATAGTTTCTGTTTGTGTTCAAGCCCAGCCTGAAACAACAGAAACTAGCCATATAACTTATATGAAAAGCTGTTAAGATCTATTGCAACTTTACAATTCAATGTATTTCAAAAATTCAATGTATTTAATGGGAAACAAACAATTTAGTGACACCCTAATTCTAATTCTATATAACAGCTAAAGTAGTCTACCAAAAGAATTAAACTGCTTCAAACTGGTGATTGAACCCAAGGAATGCTGAGCTACAATATTTCTATCCCTTTTCATTCATTTATTATTTACTTAGAATTAGGGTGTCACTAAATTGTTTGTTTCCCATTAAATACATTGAATTTTTGAAATACATTGAATTGTAAAGTTGCAATAGATCTTAAGTATCTGGACTATACCTTTTTTTTTTTTTTTAATTTTATTTATTTATTTATTTGTTTGCTTGTTATGTTTGTTTGTTTCTTTATTTATTCATTTTGTGGCTGGCTCAGCCTGCCCTGGTGGTGGCGCTGGCGCAGCATGTGGTGCTGGGGATCGACCTGCAGTCCCCGCAGTTGCCTGAGCCCTCCTAAGCAGGCGCTTTAGACCACTGAACCATCTCGCTGGCCCTGGACTATACCTTTCACTTCTTAAATTTCCTTCCTAACTTTATATCCAGAGTTTCATCTGTCTGTTCTTTGTGTGTGCCACCACAACCAAATTGAATTTATCAAGTACAGTTCTTTGCATTTTAGTGTATTCTTAAGGTTGTGCAATCCATTGCCACTAATTCCAGAATGTTTTTAAGGATTTTTTTGGGGGGTGGGGGCAGGGTGTTATTATGTAGTCCAGGCTGGCCTTGAACTCAAGATCCTCCCACCCTGCCTCAGCCTCCTAAGTGCTAGGATTACAGGCATCCACCATGATACCACACCCAGACTGTTTTCATTACCCCCCCCACAAGAAACCTTAAGATTATTGCAGTCTTTTTCCAACTCCTTGTTGTTCAGCAACCACAGATTATAGTACCTACCTTGATAATATCATCTTTATTGAGAAATTAACCATCTGCAGTTCTTTGACTTATTTTTTACCTGTCAATACTGTAAACTCATCTAAATATAGAAAGAAATAGAACTGAAGGTTAAAAAAATGTGAGTCTCTATCAAGAGTAGTGGTCAATGGAGTCAGCAGTCTAGAGTGCCTGCTTAGGCAAGCTTAGGCAAGCTTAGACAACCACGGGGACTGCGCTTCCATCCCTGGCACCACATGCTGCGCCAGTCCCACCCCCAGGGCAGGCTGAGTGGGCCATAATGTAAATAAATAAATAAATAAATAAATAAAGTTAAAAACAGAGTAGTGGCCAAGACTGAGTATGCAGCTCAGTGGTAAAGCATTTGCCTGTAATGCAGAAGTGATGGGTTTGTTTGTTTCCCAGTACTGTGGACAAAGGGAATGGTAGCCAAGGATTTAAAGTGCTGTGAGCAATATTTAAGATCAGAGGAATAGCTGTGAAATGATTCTTTTACATTGTCTTTACACCTGGGAGACTCAAGGAAGTAAGAAGGAGTTAAGTGCTAGTAATATTTACATGTGTTATAGAGAGCCCTTTCTGGTCCTCGTCTTTGTCTGGTAAGTTTATGTTTGTAATCCCATGGAGAAGTTATTGGAATCCTATCAGTCAATTCCAATTTATACATCCCTAAGGCATAATTGTAGTCATGGGAAGTCAAGAGATCCTAAGTCCAGCCGTGATGATGGCTATCCCGAACAAAGGCTTTGACCCAGGGCTGAACCTGGGTTGTATTCGTTAGTGAAGGAGGAGTGGCTTGAGGATGAGTGTGGCAGGAACTGAGAATGGCAGGAAGTGGGTGAGCACTGTAAGCTAGTCTAGGAAGGAGACCTGCATTTATCCTGTAATATGCAGAGAGAAGGATATGCAAAAGGTAAGCTGCATTAACTGAGCTGCATTAATCACAGCTGAGATAGCATCTCATGTTTTGGGGTCAGTGCTTCAGCTGTGATGTGTAATCTTTCAAGCCCCAGGAAGTCATAGCCTCTATGTCAAGGTGATCCCAGCCAACAGCGTAGAGCATTGGCTCTTCATCCCCACTTGACCCAGCTCACTCTAGCGAGCAGCCGGTGGAGGTTTCCAGGGGAACATGCCTGCTGTCCTCAAGGATTACCACAAGCACCTTGGCTGGACTAGGAAGGAGACCTGCATTGGCATTGCTGAAAGGCAATTGAAGGGATAAGGAAAAGTCCTAGCTAGCAATGTATGTATCAGAACATGTAGGATCAGGCTCAGCCAAAATGGAAGCAGTTGCTCTTCCTTCAAGGAGAGTTCCCCAGGTGATCCTCCACAGTGTGTATAAGATTAAAAATAGATTTATTCAAACGATTCCCTTTCCACCCTACTCTATCCTGTTGGCTCTCCCATTCTTTTATCTTCTTTTTTCTTTTTTTAAATTTTTTGAGACAAGGTCTTGTTACATAGTGGAGGCTGACTTTGAACTTGCTTATGTATCCCTGGCTGGCTTCAAATTCACAGCAGTTCTACCTCAGCTTCCCGTGGGCTGGGATTGCATGTTTGTGCCACCATGCCCAGCTCCTATTTATTTATTTATTTATTTATTTATGTTGTACTAGGAATTGAACTCAGGGTCTCACATTTGTAAAACCAAGGACTGGGGATGTAGCTCAGTGTTGAAGGCCTGGGGTCCTATCCCAAGGACAACCAATAAATAAATAGAATTGGAGACTGGTGTGGCACAATCCCAGCATTTGGGAGTCTGAGGCAGGAGAATTACCAGTTAAGAACCAATTTGGACTATATAGTGAGTTCAAGGCCACTTAGTGAGAACTATCTTTTTTAAAAAGAAGAAAATAAAGGTTGGAGAGGAGATGCAGCTCAGGTATAAAGTGATTCATGTGCAAGTACTTGGGTTCAATCCCCACTACTACAACACACACAAGAAGCAATCTTTGGATGGGTAATATTAAAATGGCTTGGATTACAGGCCCACAGTCAAACTCTGGGCCCCTGCGTCTGCTCAGCTTTAATCTGCTGAGCTATTTGGTCGGCCCTGTCATGTTTTCTTTGTATAGTTATATATTACTGGGTTCTGTTTACAGGTGTCATTGCTTTTTTAGGAAGGACACAAATGTATTACTTAAGTCTGTTACTTAAGACAGTATCCTAAATTTGTTTACCATTGTTTGACTTCATGAATTTCATTTTAAGGAATTAATGCTTAAGATATTTAACATTTTGCAAACTTGTTATAAGGTGTTGCTTCTAACATTTCAGAGTTCCTCACATAGCATTGCACTTTTTTTTGCTTTCTAGTGAGTTGTTCTCCCCATCTCAGAAGTACCAACTTCTGGTGTATCATGCAGACTCACTCTTTCATGATAAGGAATATCGGAATGCTGTGAGTAAGTACACTATGGCTTTACAGCAGAAGAAAGCCCTGAGTAAAACTTCAAAAGTGAGACCTTCAACTGGAAATTCTGCATCAACTCCACAAAGCCAGGTAATTGAAAATAGAATTTTTAAAAAAAATTTTTAAAAATTTATTATTTTATTTTCTGAAACCTCATTTATTTGTTTGTGTTATGGCCGCCTCAGCCTGCCCTGGGGGTGGGGCTGGCACAGCGTGTGGTGCCTGGGATCGAGCCACGGTCCTTGCAGTGGCCTAAACTTTGTGACACAGGCGCTTTAGACCGCTGAGCCATCTCACCAGCCCTGTTGTGTTTTTTGGAGTAAGGCCAAAAAGTTTTTTGCTTTGCTTGGCTTGAACCCAGAGACTTGTGTGTGCTAAGGCAAGTAGTCTACCATTGAGCTGTATTCTGAGCCTCAAGACTAAACTAATTGAGATTATAGCAAAGATTAGACAGACAAAGAAGATGATAAAGTAAGTAACTAAACGAGAAACTGAAGAGAAAAAAGCTACTTAGATGCAAGAATGTGTCCTAGGGCCAGTGAGATAGCTCAGCAGACTAAGTGCAGGGACCAGAGTTTGATCCCCCATCCTAAATGCTGCACTGGCCCGGTCCCTAGGGTGCACTGAGTGGCACCGAGTCCAGGCATAGTGGAGCAGACCCGTAATCCCAGCACTGGGGAGGCTGAAAACAGGAGGATCACTACGAGTCCAAGCTGCAAAGTGAGACCTTGTACCAAATACATAAATGAAGAAGAAAAAGAATGTGTCCTAGGATTCATTTTTATCTTGTATTTTTTTATGTAAAACCTTTGCTTTCTGACAAGTTATATGTATCATCCAGATAGGATGGTTCATGAAAATAATGAACACTGATAGCTCAAAGGCATAAGCACCTACCTGGCAAGCACAAGGACCTGAGTTTAATCCCCGGCCCCACATGCCTTGTGGTCTTGGCCTTGGATGCCTGGGCATGCCCTCTTGGCCCTGGATGTGGAAGCCTGTGGCCTGGAACCGGGCTTGGTGGCACAGGCCTATAATCCCAGCACTTGAGGTTGAACCAGGAGAATCTCTGTGAGTTCAAAACCAGTCTGTGGGCTACAGAAGTGAGCACAAGGCCAACCTAAATTGCATACCTAAATTGCATAGTGAGACCCTGTCTCAAAAAAAAAAAAAAAAAAAGAAAAAGAAATTAGAGAACATTAGCAGGGTGTGGTGGTGCACATCTCTACTCTCAGCACACAGGAGGGTGAGGCAGAATGATTGCCATGAGTCTGAGGCCAGCCTGGGTTACATAGTAAGTTCAAGCCCATGTCTGAAAGAACAAAAATACAAACGACTAACATTTATTCAGTGTATCAAGCATTATGCAGAACTTCATGTGAATGCATTATATCATCATGGATTGATATTTGTCATTTGTTTTGACAGAGGTATGCATATCCCACCCTCCCACCCCTTTTTTTAAAGACAAAGTCTTGCTTTGTAATTTAGGCTGTTCTTGAACTCACTAGAGTATGTCATCCCAGACTAGCTTTAAATTTGCTACAGTTCTCCTGCCTCAGCTTCCCAGCTGCTGAGATCGTAGTTGTGCGCCCCTATACCTCGCTTGTTATACTTTACCTTTTTCTGAGGCAGAGTCTCTATAGTTGAGGCTGACCTGGCATTCCTCATATAGCACAGGTTGCTCTTGGATTTGGGATTCTCCTAAGTGATGGGATTACAGGATTGTGCTAGCACTCCCAGGTGGAATTTTTTAATGTTTGAAGTATAGCTCTCATATACCTTTTAAAAGTGTAATTTAATGGACATAGTCATAAGATTGTGCAACCATCAATGTTATCTTTTTCTTTTTTTGTTAGTACCAGGGATTGAGTGCAGGATCTTGTGCTTGCCAGGCAGGTGCTTAAGCCACTGATCAATACTATCTTCTTCCTGAAAGTTTTTTTAATTTTCATTTGTGTATTTGGTACAGGGTCTCACTACACAGGTTCTCCTGTTTTCGGCCTCCCCTGGTGGCATGCACCACCACACCCGGACTCAGCCAACTCAGTGCACCTTGAGGGTGGGGCTAGCGCTGGCACAGCATACAGGAACAGGGATCCCTGGTCCCTGTGTTTGCAAAAGCAGGCAATTAGTCCACTGAGCTGTCTTGCCGGCCCTGAAATTTTTCATCATCCAAGAAAGAATCCCATGTATTTTAACACTGAGTCCACATTTCCATTCCTCTTTCTACTGCTCGCAGTCTTTATCCTTTGTCTTTCTATGCGTTTAGCTCTTCTGGTTCTCTGTATATGCCTCCTACAATATGCGGCCTTCTATGTCTGACTTCTTTCACTTAGTGTGGACTTTTTTTTTTTTTTTTTTTTTCTTTTTGAGACAGGGTCTTGCTGTGCAGCTCAGGCTGGCCTTGAGCTCACTTTTGTAGCCCAGGCTGATCTCGAACTGATCCTCCTGCCTCAGCCTCCCAAGTGCTGGAATATAGGTGTGCGCCACCATGCGTGGCTTCTGTGTGTTATTTTTAAAGTTGATGTGTTACACCTTGAATTGTCTCTGTTTTATTTATTCATTTATGTATTTATTTAACTGTATTTATATTATGGCCGGCTCAGCCTGCCCCAGGGGGTGGGGCTGGCACAGGATGTGGTGCTGGGGATCGAACCGTGGTCCTTGCAGTTGCCTGAGCTTGCAGGAGAAGGCGCTTTAGACCACTGAGCTATCTTGCCAGCCCTCATGATGTATTGTAAGCTGGCCTGGAACTCACAGTCCTCCTACCTGAGCCCCAGAGTGCTGGGATTACAGGAGTATGCTACCATGCCTAGCCGTTCTTTATTTCTTATTACTGTCAGATATTCCATTGTGTGAAAGTTCCACAATTTGTTTACCTATTTATTTGTTAGGGAACATTCATTATTTTTACTTTTTGCCCATGAAAAATGCTGCTGTATTTATATACAAATTTTTTTTTTTTCTGGATATCTGTTTTCAGTTCTCTTGACTGTATTCCTGAATCATGTAACTGTGTTTAATGTTTTAAAGAAATGCCATATTGGGCTGGGGAAATAGCTCAGTAGAATAAGCACTTGCCTGGCAAGCACAAGGTCCTGAGTTCAATCCCCAGTACTGCAAAAAATAAGAAAGACAGAAAGAAAGAAATGCCATGTTGAAGGGATACAGCGTGAATGACATCCAATTTGAATAGATATGTTCCTTGTATTTTAGTGTCTTCCATCAGAAATTGAAGTGAAATACAAAATGGCTGAATGTTATACAATGTTAAAACAAGATAAAGATGCCATCGCTATACTTGATGGGATCCCCTCAAGACAGAGAACTCCCAAAGTAAGTTGAATTCAAAGGTGGTTACAAATTTTTCTCCTCCCAAGCCTGCTCCCTCCATGTTTTCTCTCTGCATTAGGAGGTCCAGCTTAGCCTTTTATTAGTGGTTCTAGCTTTCTCTTTCTTCCTGTGTTAGTGGAGTAGGGATTGAGAGAGAAGGATGAATGACATTCTGTTTTGTTTCATTTTTAGGTCTTTTTGAGACAGGGTTTCACTATGCAATTCATGCTGGCCTTAAAATCACAGCGATCCTCCTGCCTATTTCGACCTCTTGAGTGCTGGGATCATATTCATGTGCAGCCACACACACATTCAATCCTTAAGAGTCCTTTAAGGGCTAGCCAGATACTCCAGTGGACTAAAGCACCTGCTACAGCACCTGTCCTGCTGGCCTTGCCCCTGGGGCACTGAGACTGGGCCAACTGAGACTGGACGTGGTGGTGCACACACCCCTGTAATCCCAGCACTTGGCAGGCTGAAAACAGGAGAATCACTACAAGTCCGATCTACATAGTGAGAGCCTGTATACACCCGGTTCGAAATTTAAAAAAAAAGGCCTAAATCAGGCATGGTGACACATACCTGTAATCCCGGCACCTGGGAGGCTAAAGTAGGAGGATCAGTGCTAGTTCGAGACCAGCCTAGGCTACAGAAGTGAGCTCAAGGCTAGCCTGAACTGCATAGTGAGACCCTGTCTCAAAAAAGACCAAAAAAAAGAGTCTTTTCAGATGCAAATGATAGATAGGGCTGGCAAGATGGAAGATGGTTCAGCGGTCTAAAGTGCGTGCTTAGGAAAGCTTAGGCAACCACAAGGACCTCGGTTCAATCCCCAGCACCACATGCTGTGCCAGCCCCACCTCCAGGACAGGCTGAGCTGGCCATAATAATAATAATAATAAAAGAATTAAGATGCAAATGATAGGTGGACTATGCTGCAAGTGCATATTTTCATTTCTCACTATATGGCATAGCAATTTGCAGAACACTTCTGCAGCCACATGTGTTGGCGCCTGCTGATAATCCCAGCACTCAGAGGCGAGGCTGAAGGATTATAATTTGGAGCCCAATCTGGACAATTTAATATCTTAGCAGGATCTTGTCTCAAAATAAATTTTTAAGAAAGACTGGGTATGTAGTTCAGTGTGAAGGCCCCAGCTTCAATACCCAGTACTACAAAAATGAAACAAAAAACTTCCAAATGCCAAAAATATTTTTTTTTAGAGCTTTGCTTTTTCTCTTCCATAGGAGTACCAACTTGATAATGAGAATGATTTTATTCCTTCAGTTTAAAAATTAAAACTGCAAGACCTCTTTGTGCTTGCTTATCGGTGGAATATAGGTTTGTGATTGATTTGGCATCACATAGTAAAGAGTATACTTTTAACTGAAATCAGAAGATGTGAGGGGCCAGGGCGATAGCTCAGGGTCACAAGTGCCTGCCTGGCAAGTGCAAGGTCCTGAGTTCGATCCCTGGTTCCGCAAAAAGAACAAAACAAAAAAAGATCTAGAATATAGAGTGTTTGAGTTACATGCAATGTGAACTTGAGCACATTACCAGTCTCTGATCTCTCTCTTATATTTATAAAGTGAGAATAATAGTGTTTCCTTTAAGTGCACTTCTTCCCCTCTTCTTTTTTTTTTGTTGCCTGCTGTGACTCAAACCCATGACTTGGTGTATGCTAGAGAAATACTCCGCCAGTGAGTGATGTTGCTAGCCACATGTCCATCCCGTATATACCCAAGGGCTTGTGTGTACTGGGCAAGTTTTAGTAGACAGCGTCTGGCCTTGCACGTACATTCTGCCCTAGTCTCCCCAGTGCTCATACTAAAGTCATGCGTCATCACACTTGGGTGCCTTGAAAATACTTTTTTAAGGTACCCTTCTGGGAAGAGTAGATTGGATAGCTGTCAAACTTTTGTTTTCGTTGTTGTTTGTTTGAGATAGGGTCTTGCTATGTAGTTCAGGCTGGCTTTGAACTCACTGTGGCCCATGCTGAGTGCTGAGATTGCAAGTGTGTGCCACCACACTTGGGTATCATTTTTTTCTTTTCTCTTCCTTTTTTTTTTTTTTTTTTATCTTTTTGAAAGAGGGTCTCACTATGTAGTTCAGGTTGGCTTTGAGCTCACTTTGTAGCCCAGCCTGGCCTCAGATTCACAGTGATCCTCCTGCCTCAGCCCCCCAAGTGCTGGGATTACAGGAATGTGCCACCATGCCCAGCTTCTGTTCTAAGTCCAATTTGAATCCTTGCTACTAAGGTTGAATGCATATTAGTATGTACGTACGTAAGTATGTATGTATGTATGTATTTTAGGGGGTACCAGTGATCAAACTCAAGACCTTGCACTTGCCAGGCAGGCTCTTAAGCCACTGAACCATCTCCTCAGCCCCAGATTAGTATTTAATATTCTGGCACTCTCATATCATTTGTCCTCTTTTTTTAAAAAAAACTATTGTGTGTAGCTTATATTTAACAGTAGGGAATTTTATTGGTGAGATGTCTGTGTTTATCTTCCTACTCTTAAAACACAAGGAATCTAACCAATAGAGAGCTTTGTATTTTAGTTAATACTTTATCTAAATGTTGATAAATTTTAAAAGTAACAAAGGCTGGGCGTGATGGTACATGCCTATAATCCCAGAATTCAGGAGGCTGAGGCAGCAGGAACATTGCAAGTTCAAGGCCAGCTTGGGCTACAAAGTAAACTCAAAGATAGCTTGAATTGCATAGTGAGACCCTGTCTCAGAAATACAAAACTAAGTAAAGGTAACCAAAGTTGATGAGAACATATTTAAGCATTTTCTCATATTAAGGAATTCTTTACTGTTTTCAGTGTTGAGGTACCTGTGTGTGTGTGTGTGTGTGTGTGTGTGTGTGTGTGTACACATGCATGAAGGTGGACCGCAGTGCCTCAAATGTGCTGCATTTATGCTGTACCACTGGACTATAGCCCAGCCTTATTTTCTTACTTTTAACTAAGATGTGTCCTATGTATAGTTTATGATAATGTCTTTTATTTAAAAATATGTGGAAATATTTCATGGACTAACCTGTCTTATGTTAAGCTTGCCAGATCTTTTTGTTTTGTTTTGTTTTTCATTTTGAGACACAGTCTCAAAGTTGCCCATGCAGGACTCAAACCTGAAATTTTCCTGTCTCATTATCCCTCAGTGCTGAGATTACATGCATGAGTTACCATGTGTGCCTAGCTGATGCTAGATTTTATTTTATTTTATTTTTTTTAAATTTTATTTATTTATTTGTTTGCTTGTTGTGTTTTGTTTGTTTCTTTATTTATTCATTTTTGTGGCTGGCTCAGCCTGCCCTGGTGGTGGCGCTGGCGCAGCATGTGGTGCCGGGGATCGAACTGCAGTCCCCGCAGTTGCCTGAGCCCTCCTAAGCAGGCGCTTTAGACCACTGAACCATCTCGCCGGCCCCTGATGCTAGATTTTAAATAGCGTTTAGTCTGAGAATAATTTTTTGCATGTATTAGGAATGTGTGCTACTGTATTTAATGTATCTTTCTTTTAGAAGAAGCCTCTTGCAGTAGGGAAAGTTAAACTCAGGGGCTTATTCACACTAGGCAATGCTACCACTGTGCTTTATCCCTCCTCTTTTTATGTATTCTTTTTATTTTGAGATAGAGTCTTGGGGGCTGGGGATATAGCTCAGTGGAATAAGTGCTTCCCTGGCAAGCACAAGCTCCTGTGTTCTATCCCTGGTACCACAAAAGAGAGAGAGAGAAACATAGGGTCTTACTCAGTTGCCTGTGCTGGACTTAAATTGCCCTGAGATGCAGATGTGTGCCATCATGCCTGACTTATGAAGAAGCCATTTTTATTATAAACATTGAATGATACAATTACACGTATGTATGTATGTATTTAGGGTGGGACATATTTTTAGACAATGAGGAATGCAGAGAAACTTGGTTTTGTGGCATCATTGCTTCATGCTTACAGCCATCATTCTTGCAGGGACTGGAAGAGTGGTGGTTGGGAGTACACAGCCTCCTTGCATCAGAGCTCTTATAGCCTGGAATAAGCAAATGCATATGTCGCAAAATAAACCTGTAGTGTTTACAGTTTTCTTTCTTGTCTGCTAGGGAGTTAATTGGCTTCTCAGTCTGGGTAAAGGACAAGGATGTCTACTTGAACATCTGTTGATGTATGGTGAACACTACCACACATTTCCTCATATTTTAAAGAAAAGTTCCATTGTTAGATTATTATATGTTGGTAAATCTTCAGCTTTTTAAAAATAAACATTCCAGGGCTAGGAAGATAGCTCAGCAGTCTTAAGTGTCTGCATGGCAAGTGCAAGGATCTGGGTTCGATCTCCAGTACTGCATACTATGCCAGCCCTGCACCGTCCAGCCACCAAAAGCAGGCGTGGTGGCTCACACCTGTAATTCCAGCACTGGGGAGGCTGAGACAGGAGGATCACTATGAGTTTGAGCTACTGCAGTGAAAACCTGTACCAAATAAATAAAAGATTTAAAAAACAACAAAAATAAATATTCAAAAAGAAGTAAATATACAAATATACAATTTCTTGCACAGCTTTTAGAAAATAATGACTGTTTCTCTTTGTAATTGGTACAATATGGCTATAATTCTTCTAAGATCTATTTTAGGAAGAATTAACTTTTTTGTTAAGTAGTACTTGAAATTCATTCTTTTCTAGTGA
>PVKN010022552.1:0-15112 GCA_004027915.1 Capromys pilorides
GGTTGTGTACTTTCAACAAATATCAAAGGCAAAGAAAAACTACCAGGAATATTCTGGGACTGCGTAGAGACTCACTACATCACCCTGAAGAAGCATC
Organism: Capromys pilorides; assembly: GCA_004027915.1. Lineage (NCBI taxonomy): Eukaryota > Metazoa > Chordata > Mammalia > Rodentia > Capromyidae > Capromys > Capromys pilorides. The sequence goes on from PVKN010022552.1 coordinate 98, forward strand.
AGAGATGATGAAACTATCTTTACATGCTGAATGCAAAATGAATTATTTGATTATGTATTGGTGAAAATTAATGTACCTATAAACTTAGAAGGGGAAATTATATGTAGATAATTCTACCATAGTGATTCAGACTTTTAAACATGTCCAGGAAACAAGAACTGAACCAGAAGAATTTTTCTGTTCTAACCATCTTGGGATTCTGGATTCCATTGAGAAATTTTACATTCAGGGGAAAGAGTGGAAAGAATATTTCAGTGTTAGGAGTTGAAGACCAGATTTTGCTTTATCAGCAGCTTCTCACTTCTACCTCCAGCCACATGATGCAGAGTTGTGCATATGTTCCTAAAGAAACCTGCAAGTGAACTTCAGCATTTGTACAGAATATATCCTCCAAATATTTGGAATTAATCTTTGACTTCTGGATGTTGTTTCTGGCTACAGAAGTTCAGATGTGAATACAGGCAAGCACTGTCATGTATACCCCGCATTATTCTGAATCCTTCCTCCAAAGGTAAAAACAACTACCCGGTCTTTTAAAGGGATTACACTACTTTTAAGTCTTTCCTTCATGTTTCCTCTATTAGAAGTCATGAATTGAAGAATACAACATAAAAAATGATTACATGTACAGGGTAAATTAAAAGTCACTACTTATGCAAATGGAAAAGTAAAAACTAAAAGATCTAATAACACCTTAACTGTACATTTCAGGATAATCCTCGGGATAAAGACAGCCTACAAGGATGGAGGTGGAGAGAACAAAAAAGAGTAAGAGGTAGAAAACATTCAGGTAAGGGAAAATGTCTGACTCCTAGAATTACCACATCATTAGAATTAGAGCTCTTGTTTTCAATAAAATAAGAAAACACAAGGCCTATGAATGAATAAGATAATCTGTTCCACCACTGAAAGGAAAAGTCTAAATCAAACAAGTTATGAAGAAAGATTTGATGGACTTTAAGAATCAGTTGTTTAAGAAATGCTCAAAACTGAAGGACTACACACAAAACTACACACAAAAATGGAAGTAACAGAAGCGAATGTGAACAAGATGGAAACGAAAAGAAAAAAGGAAATAAATAGAAATGCTGGAGCTGAAAAGCACATGAACTGAAATGAAAATTTTGCCAGGGATATTCCAAGATAGATTTGAACTGGCAAAAGAATCAGCAAACTTGAGCATGAAACAGTTAAACTTATTGAGCTCAAGGAGGAAAAAAAGAAATTTGAAGAAAAATAAAAGAAATATGCTCAGTGAGTGAGGTGTAGAGGAGATAGTTATTTGAAGAAATAGTGACTGAGAATTACATGTTTCATTAAAATGTGTAAGTATTCAAGATGTTCAAAGATTGTCAGTGGCCTCAGAGGTAGCTGAGCAGTCAAAGTGCCTGCCTGGCAAGCACAAGGACCTGGGCTCAATCCCTGGTACTACATGCCATGTAGGCCTTGGAGCCCTGGGCTTACTGTGCTGCCACCAAAACCCTGCATGGTGGCACATGCCTATCATCCCACCACTGCAGAAGCTGTGGCAGGAGGATCACTATGAGTCTAAGTTGCCTAGTGAGATCTTCTAGCAAATAAATAAATGAATAAATAAATGTTTTTAAAAGGATTGTGAGGAAGAAGAACTCATACTGAGCTATATGATAGTTATACTTTTGGAAACCAATGCGATGTGATTCTTAAAGGCAGTGAGAGAGAAGTGGTTGATAAAACATAGGCTTCAGTAGGTGCATCATCAGATGTCTAATGAAAAAAATTTAGAGGTCCTGAAGAGTAGACTACCTATTCAAAGTAGTGAAAGGACAAAAAACAAAGTGAAAAACAAAACAAAACAACAACAACAAAAATAAATAAATAAGTGCACCAAATGACAATTCTATGTAACGCAAAACTCTCCTTTAAAATTGAGGGAGAAATTACATTTCCAGGTAACAAAACCTGAAAGACGTTATTACCAATAGACTAACTATAATAAAAATCCTAAAGGAACTCTTGAAGATTTAACTGAAATGACATTATATAGTAACTGAAAGCTGTATGAGAAGATAAATTCTCAGTACATATAAACATGGCAGCACCCACAAAGATTATTTTTACCCTGAAAATTGTTTGCAGCACTATTTTTGGTTATTACATGATTTAGGATTCTAATGTATCAACAATGTTGGTCTATAAGCCAGTATTATTCTACCTTCTGCTGTAAGGCCAAATTTTATAGCTATCAGTCTCTTAGATTGTGTAAAAGTTTTCTTTAAGTTATTATATGTAAGCCCCGTGGTGAACACAAAGAAAATAGTTAAAAAGTACATGCAGATGGAACAAGAATATATTTAAATGTTTCCTTAAAATCATCAGTTGAGCACAAAGGAAGTAGGCAGAAATGAAGGAACACATGAATACATGTTACATATAGAAAAGAAATAGCAAAGTGACAATAGCAATTATTCCTTTATCAATAATTACATTACATATAATCTCTTTAATTAAAAGACAAAACAGGTAGGATAAATAAAAATGTTTCAACTATATGCTATTTATGAGGCCTCACTTTACATACTGATTTCTCTTTTTAGTTTTGGTGAGAAGAAAGAGTAGGGAGTATGCCAGGAATCAAACTCAGGACCTCATGCTTGTCAAGCAGGCACTGTGCCACTGAGCTCTATTTCTGGCCTGAAGAGAGTCATTTTATTTTATTTTGTTGTTACTTTATTTATTTATGTTATGGCTGGTTGAACTGGCCCTGAGGGATAGGGCTGGTGCAGCATGTGGTGCCAGGGATCAAATCATGGTCCCTATGGTTATCTAAGCTTGCCTAAGGAGGCACTTCAGACCACTGAGTTATCTTGATGGCCCAAGAGAGTCATTTTAGAGCCACAAATAAAAACAGATTAAAAATGAAAAGCTCAAAATTATTATGTCATGCATATAGCAATCAAGGAACAAGTATGGCCCTATGAATCCCATGAAAAGGAAGAGGTGTTACAAGGGGAAGGTGTGTGTTAATACAAAAGCAGGAAGCCATGACAGTTATAAACTTTTATGTGCCTAATCACAGACTATCAAAACACGTGTGACTTAAGTGACAACTCAGATGAATATTAAAGATGTCATTCTAAGTGGAAAGGTCAATCAGAGACAAAAATGTGTCATTCTATATGTGAACTATTATCAGAACATAAAATTAATGTTAAATTAATAACTATTGCAGGAAAAGATACATCCTGCTAAACTGCCTCAAAACGTGCACCCGCACTTCAAACACACATATCTCATCATTTCTGCTACCTTCTGAGGCAGCTCTGGATGTTCTTGAGTGTTTTTATCAGGTCTGATTAAAACTCTCAGTACATCTGCTACTGTGAGCCATCCAAGACAATGCCAGGCTCTGAGCATACCTGGGCGAGTTGCCACCTGCCTTATTCTTAAGATCTGCCACCACATGGCTTTGACTCTTCCCCAAGTGAAAATAACCTTGCAAGGTAAATGCTTTGAATTGATGCAGGTCCTTGAGGCATCCATGACAACATGACAGAGCCTCAGGCAAGGACTCAAGAACTCTTCAGAAGGGTAGGAAAGATGAGATAAGTGTGTTTGAAGTGAATGGCAAAATTAGAGGAGATTATTGACAACTGTTTTTACTGCAATTTTTTAAAAAATTAAGCATCACTATAGTTTCTAATCATCCTGTATTTATAGGACAGTCAAATCACAGTATGCAAACATGGTAGATACAGAAAGAATTGTGTTTGTCAAGGGCTGTGCTCAAAGGACATATGGATGAAGTTTCAGTTTTGCAGGATAAGAAGTGTTCAGGAGATAAATGGTGATGTTATTAAAATGTACACATAAAATGGTCAAAATAGTGAAATTTTTATATCTTCCTGCAACAAGAAATAAAAATGAATCAGAGAAATTAGAAACATTGATAACAAAAGAGAAAAACAACTTTTCAAAGAAGTAGTGCCCTCATAGGAGCACAAGAATGGGGAGATAATTGTTTTGGAAATGAAAAAATTATTTCCTCACTTAGGAGAAATGACTGAATTTTTGAATGTTAATGAGTAAGATCCAGTAGAGAGGCTGGTTTAAGACAAAGAAAGAGAAATTCCTGAAAGGCTCCTGGAGTGGGCACTGGTTGACTCAAAGTGTCCAGTGAGTTGGACTTAGACAGCCGTAGAGGATATCTTCCTAACAGAGCCCAACAATTAGAGTGGCACTTGTAGAGACAAAGTAACAGTTATGTAGCACATTTTGCCTATGAGGCATTACTCAAGGGTACAGATATTGATATGAACACCAATTTTGCCTTATAACGGCAACTCTTGTGCCTCATTTACAAATACGGAAACTAAAGCTCATAGTCTTAAGTTGCTTGCTCAGAATTTGCTCACTTTCAAAATAGACCCAACTGTAAATGTGACAGGAAATTAAAGCTTTGGTAGTTCTTGTGAAGGTCACAGAACTATGTGGAGCTAGACATAGCACATTATACAAACAAAGCTCTTTGCAGAAATCCAATTGCCTTGCTGCTAAGACCAGCCCTACAACAGAGCAAATACTTGCCTCCTGCACTATCGTGGACAGGTTTGGTTGGAGTAACACTGAAAGCAAGCAGTCTGAGTGAGCTCTCTCTGTTCTTACCAGGGGCAACACTACAGTGAGCTATTTGATCTCTGTGTACCCTTACTTTTTATTTGACAAAAAAATACAATACTTACTGCTTGTAGTTATTGCGAGGAGTAAGTCATTTCAATAGTCTTTTGCATGTAGTAAAGAGTTATGTGCTAGTTGGAATTTTTAACTTTTAAACTTACCTTTCCAGTGATCACAGTTAATTATCTGAAGTCCTGTAAGGTGTTGCTAGCAAACCCTTATTCAATCTTCATATAGACTTACAATTGTTCAATTTATGGGTTTCAGTTTGCTTCAAATTTCAAATTGTCCTCCTTTAAAAAAAAAAATTATTTATGTTATGGCCAGCTCAGTGTGCCCTGGGGCTAGGATTGGCACAGCATGTGGTGTTGGAGATGGAACAGGGGTCCCTGGGGTTGCCTAAGCTGGCCTAAGCAGGAGCTTTAGACTGCTGAGCTATCTCACAGACCCTTGAATTGTCCTCTTTTCCTGGAATAGTGCTATAGCAGTCTAGTAAAACATTCTCCTCCTAAAGATGGGCAGCAGCACCCAGCTGCAGTGCTCAGGCTAATGCTCCATAGAAGATTGTCTTATTGAGCTGTGACATTCACAAAGTTAGGAATAGTAAATGCATTTTCAATTTATTACATTTTCTAAAGCAAATTTATTTATTTATTTATTGATTGATTGATTGATTGATTGATTGTATTTTAGGGAGGAGTCCACAAGGTGTTCAGGATCTCACTACTAGATCGGACTTGTAGTGATCCACCTACTTATAGCCTCCCAATCACAGGCACATGCCACCACGCTCAGCCTCAACTGCCAGCTCAGTATGCCCTGGGGGCAGGGCCGACATGGCAGACTCGGTGGTTGAACCCCCAACCCCTGTGCCTGTTTGCAGCTGTTTCAATTCGATGAGCTATTTGTCTGGCCCTTACTACATTTTCAATTAACATTGGGTTTATCATGCTGTGATCCCTTTCTAAGTTAAGGAGCACATACACCCTCAGTGCCTTCTGTAGGAGACATGGGACACAGATATGAATGAACCTGCACTGTAGATGAACATATAAACTCTCACATACACAGACATGTGCACGCATATGTAAATACAGCCATATGATTTTAAATTTGGATTTAAGATTAATATCACTAACTGTAATATCTCTCCTCCTCCCTTCTTACTGAAATTCTATTGCATGCCTGGAAACAAAAGAGCCAGTACCCACCATTGTGTCAGCCCATGCTTGGTAGCTTTGTTTTGTTTTGAGACAGAATCTCACTGTGTAGCCCAGACTGGCCTTAACCTCACTGTACATCCCAGAGTTGCCTCAAACTCACTGCAGTTCTCCTCTCTAAGCTTCCTGAGTGCTGGGATTACAGGTGTGTGTCACCACACCTACTTTGTGTTGGTCATTTGAAAACTGTTTAATGAAGAAAACTCATGAAAGCCGGTGCCAGGGATGAATGGGACACCAGTTTGTGTGCCCTAGGAAGTCTCACCTCATTCCTCAGTGTCCTGTACTTCAATCAGTGCTGAGCCCCAATCCTACCTAGATGTAAGCATTGCAGCTGCTAGTGAAGAAATGGCAGGCAGAAATGGAGCCACTCATTATTTCCAGAAAACTGCGTAGCTATAGGGAGTGACTGATGCAGTGTGAGCCACTAAAGAACCTTTTCATAATTGATTCTTCATAGGCAACTGCTTGTCATCTGGCTTTTGACAAGAGAATAGAGTTTCCCAAATTGGAATCATTTTCCTAGGTAAATGTATCGTGTGCTCTATGCTGCTGTGGTGAAACTGACATATTTGGTGTTGGATGCCTTCCATATGAAGATTTATCATTTAATTATAACTATGAACACTGAGTAAATCCCAGTTGCTTTGGGAAATTACTTACCCGAAATGCAGGATTCTCAGCAAAAGAGCCAGAGCTTATTTCTGATCCACAGACTCAAGAGTTTGATTCCCTAAAAGTGACAAATACTTTGGGCTCAAAAAGTAATAGAAAATGTCTAATTATGAAGTACATGATATAATTCAAATTAGAGAAGGCCAAACATGATGTTCCCTGAAAGCGATTTGTGGTTTGAAGAGTGATCATATAAGATAATTCCTTATCCTATGTGTCTAGCAGGTGCTGTTTACTGCTCTCAATTGTGTTGTATTTTATTCAGGAAGATGTGTCTCTCATTGCCACATGGTTAACCACACTGTCTAATTATTCTGTTTATAGTGAAAAAAAAATGAGGAATGATGCTGTTGGGTGTTTAATCTTTTGTTTTCCTAACCTCAAAACAGCATTATAGGGATAGATCCTTCAGGGAGCCTGTTTCATTAAGGAAATTAGTTCAATAGTACACAGAGTCTTAGAGCTTTCACCATTTATTGTAATGATAGATACCTTAGCTAGACTTGAGCATTGCTGTCAGTTTTGTGTAAGGAAGAATGCAGTTCTATTTTATCATGCAGATTTTCGATTAGTGGTTCTCAGAATGGCTATACATCTCAGTTTGGGTATATCTTATAAAAAGATACCAATGTTTCGTTCCTCACTTTGAAAATTATGACTTAATCAGTTTGGGTTATAGTCTGAGATCTAGGATTATTTTTCTAAACTCCTGGGAAGATTCATATTGTTTCAGCGACCTTATCTGTTACTACAGTGAAATATCTGTGGTTACTAACTTAAAAAGACTGAAGGTATCTTCTGGCCCAATTTTGTATGTTCAGGATCAGGAGAACTAATTGCTTTGGGCCTCTGGTGGGGCCCCTGGAAGGCAGGGGTTGGGAGCACCAGGTGGAGCACACTGCTTCCGTCATGGACAAAAAAGACAGAGTAAAAGATGATCAGGGTGCTATACATCTGTGACCTTAGCTCTCTGGAAGGCCAGGTTTAGCCTAGACAATTCAGTGCCTCAGTGAGATTCTGTTTCAAAAAAGTGGGCAGGGACTTAGATTTAGTCCTTCTTTCAATACCCAGTATTGAAAAATGAAAAAGGAAATGACTGGGGTCTCACGGTATCTTTCATTTCTTGTGTTTTCTTCACCTTCCAAAATGTCTGTCGCTTTCTAGTAGCATCATATGCTGAGCCCTGAGGTTCTACTACCTGGACTTTGAGGTGATATCGAGATTGCTCAGCAGCATAAAATCCTGCTTGGCAAGTTTAAAGTCCCCAGTTCAATTCATGGTATCAGAAAAAAAACAAAAAAAAAGCCTATCTTGGGGCTGGGAAGATAGATTGGTGGTCTAAATGCCTGCTTGGCAAGCACAAGCACCTGGGTTCAATCCCCAGTATCACATGCCATGCTGACCCACCCCAAACAGCCATCGAAACCAGGAGTGGTGGTGCATGCCTGTAATCCCAGTGCTGGGGAGGCTGGAACAGGAGGATCACTATGAGTCCTAGCTATGTAGCAAGATCTTGTACCAAATAAAATAAAATAAAATAAAAATTAAAAGAAGATGCTCCAAGTCAATCTTCAGTCATTCATTAGAAAAATCGTAAAGAGCAGATTTCTGGTAAAAAATAAATTGGCTGGACCCCAGCTCTAGCAACCATCACAGCTATGTTCCCAACTTCTGAAAGTGACTCCAAACCCTTTGGTTCTATTAGTAGCTCCCTTTCCTGTGCCACTTTAGCTAGAAGGAAGAAGAAAGTAGTGACCCAAACATGCTGATGTCTATCTAGGCTGCATCATGTATTCCTGTTCTTTGAGTTCTCCCATTTAATGGTCAAAACCTCAGTTTTATATTTTTGGAGAGTTTTTAAAATATATTTAGTACAGGGTCTATAGGGTCTCACTACACAGACTGGACTCATAGTGATTCTCCTGTTTTCAACCTCCCATGTGCTGGGATTACAGGTGCATTCCACCCCGCCCCATCTAGAGTTCACTGTCTCACTGTGCCCTGGGGGTGGAGCTGGCATAGCACACCAGGAATTGAATCCTGGTTGCTGTGATCGGTGTAAGCAGGCACTTTAGTCTCCTGAGCTATCTGGCCGACCTAGGGAGAGATTTTTGATGATCTCATGTCTTTAGAAAATGTACAATTCAATCATATTCTTCTCTATTTCTCTTCAAACTTACCAATACTTTTAATTCTTCCTTTCACATTTTGGTTTAGCTCTCCTGGTCAGAGGTTCATCTCTTCTGGTCCAGTCAATCTGTTTTCACAGGACCATTTATAAAATATAGTAGAACATTCATGGTTTCTTGACTTCTTAGCAGCATCTGATAGAGTTGGTTGTTCTGTCATCTCCTGTATTCTGAAATGAGGTATTCTCCTTCAAGGAAGGATGCTAGTTACTTTTTTATTGCTGGGGCAAAATACTCAGCACCCAAAGTTAAAGGAAATGAAGTTTATTTAGGTCACAGTTTGTGGATGTTTCAGTCCTTAGTCAACTGGCTCCAAGACAGAGTGGCATGGCAGAGGGGAAACTGTTCACGGAATTGGAAGACAGCAACAAAAAACCATTAGAATGAAAGGGGAAGATAAGCCACTTTCTGCCTCTTTTATTCAGACTGCTGGTATTTAGGTGCTGCCAATCAAATCAGTGGACTGATCCATTAGTCACTCACCATTAACCTCAGCACTTCCATTATCAGTATTAGACCATGAATCAATCACAAACTCTAGGTTCAGAAACTTCCAAAGAGTCCACCCTCCCATGATGCCATAAAGCTTAGGAAAGAATCTAGACACAAATCATAACAGAGGCTGAGGAAGGATTTGCTATATAGCCCAGACTGGCCTCAGAATTGTGGTTCTCCAGCCTCAGCCTTCCAAGTTGTGGGATTACAGCCATGTGTCATTATGACTAAGTGAAATAATGTCCTTTTTGAAATTCTTCATTATCCTCAGTCACTCACAGAGTTTTATTATACCTCTTGTCCTCCAGTCTTTGTTTATTTTCTTCCCCACTTCCAACTCAACACAAGCCATTTTATTTTAGATCATGAGAAGGGATTGAGAGCCAGCATAGTCCAAGGAGAAGAAAGACTGCAAGCAGGTGTGGTATAAACAATGGTGTGGAGACTCGTCAGGCAGCATCAGGTCCACCAGGCAGTGCCAGGCCAGCCAGGAAGCACCAGACCTGCCAGGCAGCATCAGGCCCACCAGTGCCAGACTCGCCAGGTGAGGGTCCGCAGGCCCACCGCCAGCACAGCCTACTGTCATCAGGAAGCACCAGGCCCGCCAGCGCCAGACACACCAGGTAAGACTTCTAGCCCGCTGCCAGCACATCCTATCAGTATTAGGCAGCATCAGGCCAGCCAGCACCAGGCCCACCACGTGAGACATCCTCTGGCCCACCTCCAGTGCAGCTTATTACCCAGTGCCAGACCCATCAGGTGAGTGAGACTCCCTTCCCCAGCCTACAAGCAGCTCAGTAGTACCACAAGCCCGGTCTGAAGGAACAACCCACGGGCACACAGTCCTGCACTAAAGATGACAGCTACTCAGAATAATACAGACAAGGAGCAAAATGCAATCTCAGGTCCCAAGCCCACTTGAAACAAATACAGGAGTCACTACCATACAAAAAATTAGGAATCATGCAGCCGAAATCTCTGAATTTGTAGCATCTGAAGTAAACAAATGCAGAAACGTATAGAGGAACTCGGATTGCAGGTAAGCTCTGAAGTTAAAAAAGAAATCTTTGAAGTACTAGACACTGAAATTAAAAAACAGCTGCAGAAAAGCATAGAGGGAATGAGGTCAGAAATAATTTCTGAACTTGAAAAAGTCATTTCTAAATTAATAGCGACTAAAGTAGAACAACTGCAGAAAGGTAGAGAAGAAATGAGAACAGAAATAACATCAGAAATAGAAAAAGAAAGGATAACTATAATGAAAGACTTAAGTAATATTAAAGAACACATTGATAAAAAATCAGAGGAGAATAGACAAATGATGGATTCCATGACTGAGCAATATAAGAAAGAAATAGATCCTCTGAAACAGTATCAAAGAGATATACAACAAAATAAAATCTCAATCACAAGCTGGCAAAACCGTATGAAGGAAAGTGAAGATAGAATCTCAGATCTTGAAGAGACACTCGCAGCTAGTGAAAAGGCAAGAAATGATCTCTTAACGACAACCAAGATGAAGGAAAAAATAATTCAACACCTGCAAGATAATGCGAGCATGAACAACATGAGATTAATAGGAATCCATGAGAAAGAAGGAGTCAGTACAAATGATATAGAAAGAATATGAGCACAAGTAATAGAAGAAAACTCCCCAAATATGAAAAAACAATCAGATATTCAGGTAACTGAAGCATACAGAACACTAAATACCATCAACCCAACTAAAAACACATCAAGACACATAATAATCAAGATCCCAGAAATCCAGCAGAAGAATAACATGCTAAAAGCTGCTAGAGAAAAGAAACAGATCACATTTAAAGGAAAACCCATCAGAATAACGGCAGACTTCTCTTCAAAAACCATGAAATCAAGAAGAGCAAGGAGCAGAATGCTTCAAGTCCTCCATGAAGACAAATTTCAGTCCAGACAGCTATACCTGGCAAAATTCTCTTTCAAGTATGAGGGAGAAGTGAAATACTTCCATGACAAGGAACAACTAAAGAATTTCATGGTGTCAAAGCCAACACTACACAGTATACTAACAAATATTTTAGAGAGGGACCAAAACGACTTGAACTCAACAAATGCGAACAGAAAGATCCCACCAAACAGGACAACCAATTAAACATACGAGAAAAAGTGGTAAATAAAAGCCATGTCAATAATAAGACAATATATTTCAATTATAATCATCAATGCAAATGGACTCAATTCCCCAATTGAAAGAAGTAGACTAGCAGAATGGATAAGGAAACAAAACCCAACAATATGCTATATAAAAGAAACACACTTAACTCTTAAAGAAACTCATAGGCTAAAAGTGAAAGGATGGAAAACAATATTACACGCTCCAGCACCTCAAAAAAAAGCAGGGGTAGAAATCCTGTTTTCAGACAGTCTAAACTTCAAACCAAGATTGATCAAACGTAACAAAGAAGGCCACTACATACTGGTCAAGAGAAAAATTCGGCATGAAGAGGTAACACACATAAATATGTATGCACCCAACACAGGAGCAGCAAGTTATATAAGACAAACCTTAATGGACACGAAAAATCTAATATCCAATACTACAATCTTAATAGGAGACCTTAACACTTCCCTATCTGAAAAGGATAGGTCAAGCAAACAGAAAATTAGCAAAGAAGTAGCAGAACTGAAACAGAATTTGGAGCAACTGGACTTAGTGGACATACACAGAGTGCTCCACCCAACCTCTTCAGAATACACATTCTTTTCAGCTGCACATGGGACATTTTCTAAAATAGACCACATATTAGTCCACAGGTCATGCTTAAGTATATGCAAGAAAGCAGAAATAATCTCATGTATATTATCTGACAACAGTGCAATGAAACTGGAAATAAATGGCCAAAGAAACCATAAGAACTCCAGAAATACATGGAAATTAAACAACACCCTTCTCAGCAACCAGTGGGTTACAGATGAAATTAAACAGGAAATTAAACAATATCTAGAATTTAATGAAAATTCAAGCACAACCTACCGGAATTTATGGGATGCAATGAAAGCACTTCTTAGAGGGAAATTTATAGCATTGAACTCACACATTAAGAAAACAGAACGGGAACAAATAAATACTCTCATGCAGTGCCTAAACCAACTAGAAACTGAAGAGCAAACGAAATCCAAAGCCCAAAGACGGGAGGAAATTATAAAGATAAGAGCCGAGATTAATACAATTGAGATGAGGAAAGCAATACAAAGAATTAATGAATCAAAAAACTGGTTCTTTAAAAGATTAAATAAAATTGATAAGCCTATAGCTAACCTCATCAAAAAGAGGAAAGGACCCAAATTCCAGCAATAAGAAACGAAAAGCATGAAATTACTACAGACCCAGCAGAGATTCAGAGGATCATTTATAGCTACTTTGAGAATCTTTACTCTCACAGAATTGAAGACACAAAAGAAATGGACAGATTCCTAGAAAAGCATAAACTACCAAAACTGAATCAAGAAGATATAAGTACTCTCAACAACCCAATAACAGCCAATGAAATACGAAATGTAATAAAAAGCCTGCCAACAAAGAAAAGCCTGGGACCTGATGGATTCACCACTGAATTGTACACGAAATTTATAGAAGACATGGTCCAAATACTCCTCAAACTTTACAGTGAAATTGAAAAGGAAGCAATCCTTGCGAAATCATTCCTAGAGGCAAGTATTACTCTGATACCAAAAGTAGAGAGAGATGCAAGTAAAAAAGAGAACTACAGGCCAATTTCTCTCATGAACATAAATGCAAAACTCCTCAATAAAATCCTCACCAATAGAATACAACAAATCATCAAGAAGATTATACACCATGACCAGGCAGGATTCATCCCAGGGCTGCAAGGATGTTTTCATATATGCAAATTTATAAACGTAATACACTATATTAATAGAGTCAAAGCCAAAAACCACATGAGTGTCTCAATTGATGCAGAAAAGGCTTTTGACAATGTCCAAAGCTCATTCATGTTCAAAGTACTACAGAAAATAGGTATAGAGGGCCTCTAACTCAATCTCATAAAAGCCATCTATGAGAAACCAATGGCCAACATAATTCTTAATGGGGAAAAGCTAAAGCCTTTTATTCTCAAATCTGGTACAAGAAAAGGATGTCCCCTATCACCACTCCTATTCAAAACAGTTCTGGAATCATTAGCTATAGCTATTAGACAAGAGAGAGAAATAAAAGAAATAAGAATAGGTAAAGAAGAAATTAAACTATCACTGTTTGCAGATGACATGATAATCTACTTGGAAGACCCAAAGAACTCCACCAAAAGCTACTAGAATTAATACACAAATTCAGTAGCATAGCAGGTAACAAAGTCAACACACAAAAGTCAATAGCATTCTTCTACACAGACAACAAGCACACTGAGACAGAAATTAGAGAATCAATGCCTTTTACAATAGCATCAAAAAAAAATGAAATACTTAGGAATTAACCTAACTAAAGAAGTGAAAGATCTATTCAATGAAAACTACAGTACTATCAAAAAAGAGATCCTAGAGGATTTCAGAAATGGAAAGATATTCCCTGCGCCTGGCTAGAAAGAACCAACATTGTCAAGATGGCTATACTTCCTAAATTGTTATACAGATTTAATGCAATTCCTATCAAAATACCATCAACATACCTCACAGACCTAGAGAAATAAATTCTAAAATTTATTTGGAACCAGAAAAGACTTAGAATTGCAGAGACAATCCTGGGCAACAAAGATAAGGCAAGAGGTATTACAATTTCTGACCTAAAGTTATACTACAGAGCTACCCTGATAAAATCAGCATGGTATTGGCAAAAAAAATAGACCTGAGGATCAATGGAACAGATTAGAAGATGCAGAAGCAAATACAAACACACTCAGCCATCTTATCTTCGACAAAGGGGCCAAACACACTTACTGGAAGAAAGATAGCCTCTTTAACAAATGGTGCTGGAAAAACTGGCTCTCTATGTATCAAAAACTAAACCTTGACCCAAGTCTATCACCATGCACTAAACTAAAGTCTAAATGGATTAAAGATCTAAATATTAAAAGAGAAACATTAAATCTCCTGGAAGAGAAAGTGGGAGAAAACCTTGAAGACATCGGGGTAGGCAAAAATTTCATGGACAAAAATTAAAATGCACATTTAACACTTGAAAGGATCAACAAATGGAACCTCCCCCAGCTGAGAAGTTTTTTCAAGTCAAAATAAATTACCAACAGAGTGAAAAGACAGCCCACAAATTTTGAACAGATATTAACTAATAAGTATTCAGACAAAGGTCTTCTTTCTAGAATTTACAAAGAACTAAAAAACATTAGGGTCCCAAAATTCAAAGATCCAATCCAGAAACGGGCATCTGAGGTGAACATACACTTCTCAGAGAAAGAAATTCAACAAGCGTATAAATACATGAAGAAATGCTCCACATTTGGGAAATCAAACTAAAACAACACTTAGATACCATCTCACCCCAGAAATAATGGATACTATAAAGAAATCAACCAACAACAAGTGTTGGAGAGGCTGTGGGGAAAAAGGAAACCTACTCCACTGCTGGTGGGAATGCAGACTGGTGCAGCCATTATGGACAGCAGTGTGGAGACTCCCTAAAAACTAGAACTAGAAATCCCATTCAATCCAGCTATTCCCCTACTGGGAATTTTTCCAGAAGAACTGAAACCATCATGCCATAGTGACATTTGTGCACCTATGTTCATCGCAGCCCAATTTGTGATAGCCAAATCTTGGAAACAACCAAA
>PVKN010022553.1:0-15082 GCA_004027915.1 Capromys pilorides
ATAAATTTTTTAAAGAGAAAGAGAAGCAGACTACAATGGGCTAATTTGTCCCCTAGTAAATGTTAGTCACTCAGAAAGAATAATGTAGTAGACAGAGCCCTGGTGATACTGGCAAACTTTTCAGAAGAAAGAGACAAAGGCAAAATTTATAAGTACCAAAAGCACAACCATCAAAAATTGACTCAAGAAAAAAATAGAAAAATCTAAAAGTTCCATACATATTAAAGTGCTAAAAATTTAACCTAAAATTGAAATGTGCTCCAGCTATTTAAAAAAAAAAAAAAAAAAAAAAACCTTTCAAGGCCAGCCTGATAGCTCAGGGGACTAAGGCAGCTGCTTAGGCAGAGCACAGCAGCCAGGGGTAATCCCTGACATGCCATGCTGGCTCTGCCTCCAAGGCACACTGAGATAGTGATTGAGACCGGGTTTGGTGGCGCACACCTGGAATCCCAACACTTGGGAGGCTGAAAACAGGAGAATCACTAGGAGTCCAGTCTAGGTAATGAGACCCTGTAGACCCTGTCCTAAATACAGAAAGAATAAAAAACTTTCAATCTGTATGGCGTCACATTGTAGTTAAGATTTACACAACAACATACTAAGCAAAACTCTTCCACAGACAGGAACCCACCTAGTCCTCTCAGTAGAAAATGTGAGATGACATTCAGCATGCCTTCCTCATGGGAATGCTCTTAGCACGCTGAGCACCAAGAAGAGGCTGTGAAAGAATGTGGAGAGCATCAGTTGAAACACAGTGCCGGGGACCCTGCATCCCTGCTGAGGCACCGGCCTCTCCCACCTCCATTCAGGACTGCTCAGAAGGCGCTGGCCACAGTGAGAAGGCAAGAAAAAGAAAGGACACTTAGGAGACTGGGCACAACTGGTAAAGTCGCCGTGGTTCTCTGACGCCATTGCCACGTGTGCAGAAGCTGTGGGCTGTACACAGGTGGAGCAGGTCATCACCTTCAGCAAGCCCGCTGCAGACAAGGCCAGCAGGCAGAGCTCCTTCTATGTCCACGTGCCAAATAAGCAAATGCCAAATAAAACATAAATGCACACCGTTACTCATCATTTAGAAAATCTAAATTTTTAAAGTAACAGAATACGTGTGAAATTATTATCTCCCAGAAAACCGTAACATATTATTTGGTGGGAGTAAACCAAATAAAAATAATAGATGGTAGCACATATTAGTCGAGTAGCTATTCTTTCCAAAGGAGCCTCTGAATTCAATGTCATCTTAGGAAAAGCTATGCCATTTGGGGGTGGGGATCTTGATGAAGTGATCCTAGAATCCACACGCCTCACAAATGCCCAGCATAGGTCAGGGCGTCTTGAAGGAGGATTTGGTCAGAGGAGTCACAGTATCACAAGTCAGGACTGGTTATGAAGCTGCTCAGGCTACGGCAGCACTGGGTACAGGGACAAGCGGGGCAAAGGAGGACAGAGTCTGGAACGGAGCCACACTGGACAGGTGAGTGATGGCCCCAGGGCAGTGGGGAAATGACATCTTTCCTGTGAGTGACGCTGAGTCAATTGGAGATGTTTATCGGAAAAATCAAAGCCTGTCGCCTTCACACCGCACACGAAACTTATTCCCAGAGAGGCTGTAAGCTCAGCATGAAGGAAGGACAGCAGCGGTGGCAGTGACCTTAGCTGGCAGGGACTCCTGAGATGAGGCTCGAAAGGCACTGAACGCGCAGGAAGCGTGGCCCATATCCACGTTAGGATCAGGAGCTCGGTTCACCAAGACACCGAAAGGAGGAGGTGCGCAGGTCCCCCCAGGGGACAACGGGTTTGCCACATGTGACAAAGAAACTGCAGGTCTGCGGGAAAAAATAAGCACTTAGCCAGAACACTGGCAAGAGGGCTGGACAGATGCCTCCAGAAATTCTAAATGTGCCCGGATTTCCAAGACCACGCGCACACTTGCTGACAACCAAGATGTAGGAATCAAACCACAGTGAGACGCTATGGGAAGCCCCTGGGAAGGGTGGACTTGGGGAGACGTGCCCACACTGGGAGTGGCAGTGGGGAGAGCAATGGCCCCACAAGGGAGGTCTCCATTCAGTTTGGGAAGCCACTGGGAAGCAGAGATGGATGCACGAGAGGTGAGCACAGCTCAGTGACCACCCTCTTAGATTCTAACCCAGCGAGGCAAGGGCCACAGATTCAAGAATGATGCATGTAGAAAAAGTACCCTGCGTTACACCTGGGAGCCCCAAGCTTGGGGACCCCTGAGGGCCACCCACAGTACAACAGTACAACACACCCAGGGTACCCTACAGAAAGAAACACAGGGATCAGTAATCATACTCAAAGCGCGGGGAAGAATCTCACAAGCAGAACGTGGAGGAAAGGAGAGATCCAAGAATAGGCACTGTGCAATTCCCCTTCTGTAAAATCCCCCCTCCCCATGTAAAGGACAACAGCCAGGGTTCTGTGGAGTCTGGATGTGGTGGTCCTCACGCTTAGGGTAGGGAATTTATGGGTGCGTTTGCTTCCATGAGCGAAGTATGCTGAGTGGACCCACCCGGCTGGCTGCTGAGCCCTCCGTCCACCACACATGTGGGATACCCGGCACACTGAGGAGCAGGGGACATGAAGGAAGCAGATGCCCAACCCTGAGCTCTACAGCTACCATCCAATGGGACTGCATAGCAACAGCAGCCACAGAAGGGGCCACTGCGTGTTCGTCATAGAATAAAAGACAAATGTAGGGGATGCAATCATTGTAATAAAAGTTGCCATTAAATAACTAAAGTTCTACTGGAAGGAGTTGGTTCCTGTGACTGGGTGCTGGCAAGGCTGGCATCCACAGGGCGGGCGGCCGACAGCAGCTCCCAGGCAGACCTCAGGCTGCGGCCTTGGGGATCAAACGATGTCCTCCTCCTTGGGGACTCTCCAGGGTGCTCTGAAGGCCTTCCGATGCTTGGATGAGGCCCACCCACTCGTTCAAGTGTCACCTTCGCCAAAGGTCAGTAGATCACTGGTGTGGTTGCACACACCCATGGGGAACTTTGGGGTGACACCTTGATGGGTATTTGATGGAACATGCGGGGTCCACAGTCCAGCCGCGCTGAAACAACCTTTGAGTACCGTAGACCCTCTGGTCCCCTTCTCAAGGAGCCCTGGCTGTCCCCCATCATCAGCACCCTGGTTACTTTCTTTGGCATCATCACAGGCAGGCAAGCCCTGTGTGTGTGTGTGTGTGTGTGTGTGTGTGTGTGTGTGTATGTGCGCATGTGTTGACATCCTGCTGACACCTCTCTTACCCCTCACTCTGTCCCCACCACAGGATGACTGTGTGGCCCCCAGTAGGCTCCCCTCCCACAGGCCAGGCCAGCAGCCACCAAGCTTTAGAAGATACTAGACAAGGCTCCCTTCTCATCCCAGCTGTGGTCCTCAGTCACCAGGACCACGTTGGTCCCCACCTGCCAGATGTTCCAGGTGAGGCCTCTGATGCTGTCATGGTTTGCCTCTGGGTGTCCGTCCCCCTCCAAGGCTCATGCAGTCGTGGGGCAGACTTCTAAAGTTTGTGATGATCCCCTGGGATTATGGGTGATCCAAGGCTGGGATTATGGGTCTGAGTACTGCTGGGATTATGGGTGTGAGTGCCACACCCAGCCTGAGGCAGAAAGCCTGAATGTAACATAAGAGAGACAGATTTGCCCTCTGTGGCCATTGTTGCCGCTACTCCCTTTTGCTCTTGCTCTTTGCTGCCTTTTGTAGCCATGAATGGCTGTCCTCTGCCATGTGCCGCTCTGCCTTGGAGCCAGCTTTGCGTGGACTGAAACCTCCATAAACTGTGAGCTAAAAAAAACCTTCCCTCCCTTAATTTGGGATGTTGGGTATTTTGTCCCAGCAACAAGAGAAAAGTAACTGAGACAGATGTACAGAAAGAGGAGGGCAGGAGAGGACACCGTGGCATGCCGTGGGCTCCTCAAGTCCTCCAGGTCCTGGGAGCATCTTCAGGGTTACCAGACTTCCCGGCTCTGCCCTCTGCTACTTGGAGCACCCACCCAGGCCAGAGGTCTAGAGAAAGAGGCCTGCACCGCTGCAGGGTAAATTTGGAAATTAAATCAAAGCGTCCCACAGGCCCCGGCGCTCAGCAGCCAATCATGACTGCCTCGAGGAACAAGCCGAGAAGGAGTCTCCGCTCCACATCTGTCGCCCCATCAGTCATTTCCCAGAGTGGAATTAGGCGAACAATGAGAGAGTGAGGCACTTATCACAACTGTGTGACATCTGCGTACAACAAGCGTCAGAGAGCCTGAGCAGGCAGGGGTGCACGGCGGCGGCAGGCAGCGCAGGGGCGCCGCCTTGCAGGGAAGGGCTGCCTGCAGCTGGATCTGGGGTACAGACCGCTCTCCTCTGCGGGGCGCCCCCCGGGCCAGGACTGCCCGCCTGGAGTTCATGCTCCAGGAGGCCCAGGCCAGGACTTCCTGTGTGCAAATGACAGCGACAGTGACGAGTCCTCCCCAATCCCTGAGCTCCTGGAAAGTGACGTGGGTCCCATGATCCCCTCACTTTATACTTTGGGGCTGGCTTCTTGCAAAGAGCTCCCTTCCTCAAGGGACCTAGCGAAGACCCCAGCCAGGACAGAGCCAGGATACCTCTAAAGCCCCTATGTGCCTATAAAGCAGCCGTTCAACTGGAACTCCGGGACCAGACTTCCTCCTGCCCGAGGCCTTGAACACCACCCACCCTGGGCCTGTGCAGCACGGCGCCATCCTGAGGACTGAGTGTGCCAGGCGGAGCATCCTCGGACCTGCAGGGAACTGCACTGCCCCTGCTCAAGGCCGCACCAGGTTCTTCCCAGCTGTCTTCCTCCCCAAGAAAGGACAGCATTGCCAGCCCTGGCTCATGGAGCTCCCAGAACTCCCTGCCAGCTTTTCTCTAGTACTGAAGCAGGAGGTGAGGGTGCGGCCACTGGCTGAGCAAGCTGGTGCGACCCGCCAGCCATGGAGACCCAGGACGCGCAAAGAACACAGTGCCCCAGCCCTGCACTCAGGAACCAATCAGAAAGCACTGTCTTCAGTTCTGCCGGCTCAGAATGGAGCAGGTTTGTGACAGGACGTCCTGCAGATGATGTCAGCCTGCAGAAGGAGGGGTCCGGCAGAACTTGGCCACTGGCCATGTGGCTGTCCTGGGTGCTTTCGCTGGCCAGCTCTCGCTCCATGGAGCACACAGCACTTGCTACCTTTAACACGTGTGGCCAGGCGTAGTGGGGCATGCCTGTCACCCCAGCACTCAGTGTCACCAGCAGAATTTTGACAGAAATATCACAGGGGATCAGACAGGGCCGGCCCTCGAGGAGACAACGCGGAAGACAAGATACCTTGCAACTGTGAGAGACTCGGGTGCTCCTGCACGGGCCAGACCTCAAGACAGAAGATCACACGAGTACACGCCTCCTAAAGATAAGTGTCCTGGGTTGACCATCACCTTGAGGAAGCCAGGAGGAGTCACAAACCTAGCTTCTATTGGATCAACTCCTGTTCGTATTCCTGTCTGCTTGCCATGCCACCCGCTTCCCCACTTGGTCCTGGTTTTCATCAGTTTCACCCAAGCAACTTTGCTTGCCATCTTATTGGCTGACCATAGTTCTGTCCCGCCTCATGTGCAAGTTCCCACGTTCTCCACCATAGATCTGGCTCACAGCTTCGCTCTATAAAATCCCTAGAAGTGTAAACTCCGCAGCAGCCTGCTCCAGTCCCTTTCTGTCCCTCTCTCTGACAGGAGCTTTCTTTTCCCCAATAAATATATTTTGTTCTTAACCTCTGTGGTTCCTAAAATTCATTCTTTGGTTTTAGAGAACACGAACTCGGCCAGTTGTCTTTCAGGCTGGGAGTTTCATTCTACTATATCACCAGGAGGCTGAGGCAGGAAGGTCACCATGAGTTCAAAACCAACCTGGGCTGCATAGTGGGACCTTGTCTCAAAAACAGACAAAAAGTAAAACCTCATCACTTTGTGTGTGTGTGTGTGTGTGTGTGTGTTGCCCAGGTTTTCATTTAGGAATCAGTGGCCCGGAAAGAGCCTGAAGGACCTCAGAAGGCAGTCACCTGCCGTATAGCTCCTTTCCTTCCTCTCGGTCCTTTTGCCTCAGGAATCCATGCCCTTATCCGTGAAGGTGAGGATGAAGCCATCTTCTTCTTCCTCCTTTCAGATTCCTACTTGGCTCAAACCCAGTGACAAAATGCAGAAGAGCCGGTGGAAGCTGGCGAACAGCTGCACCTCAGACACAAGCAAGAGACATGCGGAGAAAAAAAAGTGTCTACAAAGGTGGTGGAGACACAGCTCCCAGGGTGCCCTCACCTTGGACAGGGGCAAGGGGGGGCCCAGCAGCAATGGGACATTGGGAACCTACCTTCTCTTTGCGGCAGGAGGAAGGCACACTGTTATGGTTTGTGTAGGTGTCCACCCCAAAGCTTCATGCAGTCATGGGGCGGCTTCTGGAGTTTGTGATTGGTTATTGTGGGGGTGTGTGCTGCACCTCCCCTGGGGCAGGTGATTTGCATTTCAATGTAAGGTAGGAAGAGAAGTGAGCTGCTTGAGCTGCTGCTACTCTCTCCCTTGCTCTTGCTCTTGCCCTTAGCTGCCACCAAAGAAGGTTGCCCTCTGCCCTGTGCCGCTCTCCCTTGAAGCCAGCTGAATACAGACTGAAACCTCCAGTAACTGTGAGCTAAATGAACCTTTTCTTCCCTCATTTTGAGAGTCAGGTATTTGTTCCAGCAAAGAGAGAAGAGCAACTGAGAGTCTCACACTTTCCCCAGGGAACCAACTCAAAATAGTTCTCCTTCCCATGGCCTATCTCAGCCACCATCCTGGGAGGGAGATTCTGGTCCCTCATGTGAAGTCAGGGATTTTCATTTGACCTTAGCCCCAGGGAACTATAGAATGTGTAGGACACTGAGGAACCTAAGGGCCTGCAGGCATTGCAGCTCCTGAGGTTAGGGCAGGCAATAGAGGCCAAAGGAGCCACACTTCCCTGGCCAGGACTTTGTGAAGCACCCGGCCACTGAGTCTACAAGGCCATTTGCCTGGGAGACTACACCCCACCTTCTCCAATCCCCCTTTCCTCCTCCATTGCCTTCCAAACATGCAGCTCCGGAAGGTTCAGGACCCCTCTGCAGTGACAGAGAGGATGCGATTCTCTGGGGGCAGCCCTGAGCTCCCAGATGGATTCCTCTGGCTCTGTACCCCATTGTATGCATCTAAACCCCACCTCCGCCTCGCTAGTATCCTTTGTCCCACAAAGAAATGCAGATTCTCTTTAATCTTCTGGAGAAAGGGTTGAGATAAGAACAGTTTATATCCCCAGTGCATTAGCAAAACAAAGCCTTGTAATTCAATGGATCCTTTCACAGAGAGCTCAGAATGCTTGGGCCTTTGTCCACCACTGAAGCTGCAGCTCACTGAGGTGAGATGGCGCTGGACAGCCCTTCTCGGGGCTGGGGAGACACTGGCTACAAATTAAATGGCTTTCTGTGCTGAGCCCAGAGTCCGGCTTGGGGATGCTGGGGTGCTTTTCTGTCACCCTGCACACAGGACAGAAACTGTCCCAGGTGAGGATGAGGTCCAGGTGCCAGCTCCGGCTGGCCTGCTCCAGGCCCTGTGCAAATCCACAGTTCCTTACAGCTCCGTTCTCTAACTCCCTCGTGCTGACTTTCTGACTTCCATCCGTTGTGAAATAGGGAGAAAGACGTTGTGGTTTTGAAAACGAACTCAATAAGAACTATCTTAGATGCTACTTCCAGAGGTTGAGCCGGGCCTGTCTCTGTCCTGAGACTGCCTGAGGTGCTGGGGTAGTGTGCGGGGACTCAAGGAGGAGACAGAGAGGGTGGCCCCAGGGTGAAGATGTAGAGGACCTTGTTCAACAGGCAGCTCCTCAGGCCTCCATCCCAGGGGCCTGGCACCCTGCTGGCTGCACTCCAGGCTGGGCCAAGGTGGTGGATGTGCATGGTCAGAGCTGACAGGCAGGCCAACCCACTGGCAGGGCAAGGGCAGCTCTGGAGGAAGGGGCCATCCCGGGAGGACACCTGAGCTCCTAGCCCAGCTCTTTTCCACAGCTTCTGCTGTGGTATGCAAATGCCCATCCTGTGGCTGGTATCCCACGGGGAAAAGATGCTGAGTAACCAGGTATAGGGAGGAGGAAGAAAGCCAGGGCCACCGCAGGGCTTTGGGACTGTGACGCAAGCCTTCCCCCGGCCGTGGACCCTCACACGGGGCCCTGCGTGGGCTGCAGAGCTGTTGCCACCCTAGCTTTGCAGAGCCGCTGGCGTCAGGTGCCATGCGCACCCTAGTAGATCACCTCGGGGGGCAGCAGAGGGCCTGTTGGGGCTCTGAGGGCCAGCAGGAGCGTTCCGGGGTGTTTCAAACACCCTTCCAATAGAAACACGTTTGTTGCTTATCCTATTTAAAGAGATATCGTGTATACTGTCTGGTAATGGTCGTTAAGAACGCGTTTTGGGGTCCTTGGGGACACATTCTCACCTGGACAGTTCTCTGCTGTCCACCCAGAAAAACGAGCCCTGAGAGGATGGCTCAAGCAAGGTCAGGGTGGAGGGCAGAGAGGAGGCAGCGCTTGCCTTCCCACGAGCACGGTGCTCACGGGGCCCGTGTCCAGCATGTCCTCCAAGACCCCGGAGCCTTCTCCCCCCAGGAGGAAGTGCTTGCAGACAGACAGCAGCTGGCATGGGGACGCAGAGCTGGCTCTACTTATGGGCTGTACTGAGAGACCAGCACCACTCACCAACCCGGGCCGCGGAGAGCTGCTGTGAATGCCCGGAAGGAAGCGTGGGTGACGCGGTGGACATAACGTGGGGCCCTCTCCAGTGTGGCTCTGTCTGCTAAGCAGTTCTGCCTTCGGCCGCAGATGCCAAGAGACAGGCGCTCCGTCCTCTGCTGCCCACCATCAGGGTGGATCGGACGTCTGATGGAGGAAATGTCCAGCTCTGAGGAAATTCAATTCCATTAAGCCTAGCAAATATCCATCGATGGCCTGTAAGTGCCGATCGTTTTGATCCGCAGCTGCTCTTCGCGATGATTTTTCAAACTGGAGGAGCCATTAGTCAAGCAATGAGACTTCCTGTGGAAACTTTGGCCCAGCCAGTGGGCAGTTATTGAATTCCTTCTTTATGTTAATTCTCCCTCAGGGACAGCAGAGGGAGGGAGGGCTCAGTGGGACCTGGGGCTGCCATCCAGGAGCGGCTGAGGAAGGGGGTTCCAGGAGGCCCTGGGAGGCCCGCTGGAGCCAGAGGAAGCTGGAACGCACAGCTGGGGCTCGGCTCAGAGGAGCCCAGAGCCTTGGGCTGCCCTGCGTTAGGCCCAACAGAAAAGAGATGGGGCAGGTTGGATGCGTGGGGTCACGGCCGCCACGCAGGGGCTCAGCCGGGCACAAGGGAAGTCTTGTCGTGGGAGACAGCAAGCACACAGCGGCCAACCCAGGCAGAGGGAGGCGGGGTGACCAAAAACAGTGGAGATCTGTATTTACTGAGGTACTCTTGTATCAGTCAAATCAGAGTGACAACACTGCGTGTGTGAGTGTGTGTGTGTGTGTGTGTGTGTGTGTGTGTGTGTGTGTGTTCAAATCTCCCCTTTTCCTAAGAATGCCCATGGTGTTGGATTTGGGCCCAGCCTAGTTTGGTATGACCTCATCGGAGCTAATCAGAGGTACAATGACCTTATTTCTAACTAATTTACATCCCTAGGAACTGGGTTTAGGACTCCAACTGACAAAATTGGAGGTAGATACGTTCTCAACCTGTGATCGCGTCTGTGGTCCCTCGCGTCTGGCTCCTCCTGCTGGGGAAAGCACAGGCCAGCCACGACTGAGGCCCAGGGCAGCCCGCCTGGCCCTTGGCTCTTACGGGAACATTCTTGATTCCTCCTTGGCCCAAGTCTGCAAGACAGGTGGCATCACTGCCGGAGAACCTGGGGAATGGGCCGGTAAGCTCCTCGCCAGATGTCACGGATAGGAAGTAGCCCGTGGAACCCCTCCTGCCACCAAGGAGGAGAAGGAAGGCAAGCTTGCAAGGCAGTCGCCAGCCAAGGTGACGCGCTGGGCCACAGGTGTTGGCGTGGGTGCCCAGCAAGGTGAGACCCAGGCGCAGCAGCTCTGTGCACAGCAGCAGCCGAGTCACACTTCCCCTGCACTCTGTCCTTGCCGAGCCCGGGGTCAGAGCCGCTACAACTGTGCACAGTCGGCTGAGGAGAGGGTGTGTGGAGGAAACATTAGTCAAGCAATGAGACTTCCTGTGGAAACTCTGGCCCAGCCAGTGGGCAGTTATTGAATTCCTTCTTTATGCTGGTCAGAAGCCACCTGGGGATGGCGCATGGTAAATGCACGCCACGGCAGAGGGGCGTCAGGCTGGGAGGGCGGCAGCCTTGGTACTGGACGCGCTCTATGACCAGAGTTAAAGAAGTGCCCAGGCGGACCAAGGGGAGGCTCAGGAGTAGGGTGGCAGGTGGACCACCAGAAGCCCAGTTCCCACAGATGCGCTGACAGGAAGAGCTCAGCCCCGAGGAGCACATAGCCACCCTCGTCCTCACCCGGACACTACAGATGAGAACGTGGCAGGAAGAGTTGTCTGGATGCATCATCGAAAATATGATGAGGGGTTGAGGTGATAGCTCGGCGGTCTAAGCACCGGCCTGGCAAGCACAAGGACCTGAGTTCAATCCCCAGAATCACGTGCTATGCCGGCCCTGGAACCCTGGGTACACCCATGCCAGCCACCATAACCAGGGCATGATGGCACACATCTGTAATTCCAGTGCTGGGGAGGCTGAGACAGGAGGATCACTATGAGTCTGAGCTGCGTGGCAAGACCTTATACCAAATAAATAAATCAATAAATAAAGTTTATTTTTTAAAATTTATTACACTGAAAGATCCGTTGTCACTATCTTCCTCAGAGGCCTTGGTTCACACACACACCTGTCCCATCACTGTGATCTCTTTCCATGGCCCTTATGGGGGTGCTCATTCCTCAGTCTCTTTAGCTGTGCTACTTAGCTGCCTCCATGTCCTCTATTGTGGCCACTTTGACTCTGAGGAAGAGCTGGAAGTCACAGTGAGAGGGTGCCTGGGGACCCTGTTAGGGTCAGTGGTACTCAGCAGCTGCACCCACTGTATTTTTTAACCACAACCCATAAAGACCCTCAGGAAAGAAGACCCCAGAACTGCTTCAGAAAGTTACAAGAGCTGTGGGCAAGTGTGTCCAGAGCCAGGAGGAGGGCCTGAGGGGGAGTCGATCGCTCCTTGTACCCAGGGTGGTACGGCGTTAGCAGCGGACACGAGACCACTGCATAAGTGAGAGCGGATTGACGAGGTCAGTGTGGTGGCGGAGCCCTTTGGCCTTGGCCAGATGGGAGGGGCAGGGAGGCAAGGAGCGTAGGGCAGGGGGCTCTGGAAGTTCTGCAGCGTCAAGCTGGGGCTGTGGGAGCTGAGCGAGCCAGGCGGCTGAGCCAGAGCCCAGGTCAGCTTCCCATGGGTTGCATTCTGATGCAGGAGCATCCGGGCAGCTTCTCCAGATGGGCCCAGCCCTGCAAGGCCTCGAACAGCAGAGCCTTACCACATGACCTCACTGTGCCACTGTGCCCTGGCAAAGAGACACATCTGGGTACCACAGTGATGCTGAAAGGACTGAGCCTCCTGGGCAGGGAAAAGACAGTCGTTTTTGTCCCAAGGAACTGCGTGGTGAGTAATTTCCTTTGGGTCACTTTGGGCGTCTCCATGCCATCCATCAGGAAGAACGTGACTGTCCCGCCTCCATTAATCCAGAACTCCCGAATCTGAGTCATCACTCAAACCTCGGGGTTGCAGTGACATCATTGATCCAACCATCCGGAAAATTACATTATGACACTGTTTTTCTCTCATAATCCATCAGAGAGAAATCATTCAGATCATCTTGCGCTTCTTGCTTCCCCAAGGTTCTCTGGCCTTCCCGGCCCGGTTAGTGATCAATGCACGCTGGATTCTTAAGTGTGTTTTTAATGACTTCTCACCACTGGAGAATAGCAGGATGCAGCAGAGGCCCCGGCCACCGAGCTGGCCCCAGCTCCAGGAGGTTTCACTGTGTCAGGCAATTGTTGGGGTTTGTGGAAATGGACTCCAATTGAGGTGTAGATAAATCGAAACCTTGAAACGCAAATCATTGGAGTTGTCTTGGGACTTAATTGCCTCCTTGCGTGGGACACTTGGCCTTTGTGGTCAGCTGTGGTGACGTCACTGAGAAGCTCCACCCGCTGTGCAAGCTGGGGCCTGGGTCTGAAAGTGCCCAGAGAGAGACCTGCAGGGCAGGAAAGTGGTGTCACCTGGACGTGGAGGGAGGATGGGCCGGGCGCACTTGGTGTCGCAAGACCAGCACACGGGCCAAGCCCTGGCTCATCCCAAGCTCCCCAGTCTCCAGCCTCCCTCCAGTGGTGGATGGAATTTACTCCATTCCTGACCCTCAGAGACCTCAGAAATGCTTTGTTTCTCTGCTGCTCTGTGAGATTTAACAGGGAGTGAAAAGCCTGTGACAAGGGCCTGCTCAGGGTCATGGGAAAGAGGGATGACCAGCTTCGCATTCCACTGTGGCTGCAGAAGACATGGAGTCCATAGGAGACACAGCCACCCAGCCCAAACCGGGTGTGTTCTCATCGCAGGACTCCCACATCCCGTAATTCCACTTCCTTCAGCTTTTGGAGCGAAAAAACAGACGAATCTTCTTGTCCTCGTCTCAGCCACTTCCATGACCTCTGGCCACATAGAAGTGATGCTTCTGGGGTTGACAACCAGCAGCCCAGCGTGGGGCTTTCTTGGTCTGCTTAGACCCTGTCTCTGAAAGCCCCCACAGTGCCAGCAACACTGCCACCCCGCCTCTTTGCAGACGAAACCCACCTCAGGTATCCACGGTCCTGCTTTCTCTGAAGCACACCTTGTGGTGACCAGAGCCACCCTGACCATGGTCTGCACTGAGCTCTCAGGAGTAGGAGAGTCCCTGTTGAAGTGAGCTCTTGAGTCCACCCTGTGCACGTCAGCATCCTGGTCTCTTCTATTTCACAGGAAGCTGCCCTCTTCCTACTATCTTAGTTACTCTTCTCTCATTGCTGGGACAAATACCCAACACCCAAAATGAAGGAAGGAAAGATTTATTTAGCTCACAGTTACTGGAGGGTTCAGTCCATACTCGGCTGGCTCCAAGGCAGAGAGGCACATGGCAGAGAGCGGCAGTTGATGGCGGTAGAACAGCAACAACATGGTGACAGAGGCAACGGAACAACCAGGGAAGCAGAGAGCAATAGCGAGAGTTTGTCTCTCTGTCTCTCTTTGTATTACATTCAGGTTCTCTGCCTCAGCCTATCCATCTTAGGCCACACCCATAATCCCAGCAGGACTCAAACCCATAATTCCAACAGTACTCAGATCTCATAATCCCAATAGTACTAAAACACATAATCCCAGTGGATTATGAGTCAAGTCTCAAACTCTAGAAGTCCCCACCCCAAGATTGCATGAGGCTTTGGGGGGACAACTAGACATAAACCATAACATCTAGCTACTATTTCTCTCTCTTAATAGTGAGAGCCAGAACACAGGGCTCCACCTGTTAGATGATTGTTGGGGGTCCATGTTAGGATTGAGCACAAGGACCCGCTGAACCAGTAAACAGCTCCCCACAGAGCCCCAGCCCCAGTTCCTTCCCAGAACTCATCAGGCTATGGCTGGGCCTACTTCACACAAAAATAGAAGAAAACCAAACAAGCAGAGGACAAGGTGGGGGGCTGGGGAGATAGCTCCAAGGCACACGTGCCTGCCTGGCAAGTGCAAGGTCATGAGTTTGAACTCCGGTCCTGAAAAAAAAAAAGTCAAACCCAGAGGACGGGGTGACAACTCCCAGGGTCCTTTCATGAATTCATCCCCATGGGCTGGTCACTTTGGCTCCAAGTAAAGTCAGGTGCACAGACGGCCTGCCGCGGACTGGTCGGGGAATGGGGAGGCAGAGTGCGAGCCAGAGCATCTGGGAATCACGGCTTCAATCAGTAGTGTAGTGATGTCCATCTCCCACCCATCCATCCAGCTGGGCATTCATTTCACAAATATTTTTAAAGCGCTTTGTATATCATGATGGGGCCTGCAGAAGTGACAGGGCCCGGCACTGGGCTTAGGGATGATAGCCAGCTCCTAGGTAGTTCTATGAGTACATGGCTGATTACTCAGTTCCAGAAGCTGTGCCACAGACGGATTTGGTGCCCCACATCTGTGATTTCCTGGGTGCGCCACGCCACGCCACACCCTTTGTGCAGCAAGACCCCGCCCAGACGCTGCTGGCCCATGTGCACGCTGTGCCACGTCGTCGGCCAGGGCCTACGACTATGACACACACTCAGAGAGGACGCGGCTCATGAGCACAAAGTGCACATCAGCATCCCGGTCTCCTCTATTTCACAGGAAGCTGCCCTCTTCCTAGTGTCTCAGTTACTCTTCTCTCATTGCTGGGACAAGCACCCAACACCCAAAATGAAGGAAGGAAAGGTTTGTTTAGCTCACAGTTACTGGAGGTTTCAGTCCATACCTGGCTGGCCCCAAGGCAGAGAGGCACATGGCAGAGAGAAGCAGTTCATGGCGGTTCATGGACGTCCCCAAGGCACACAGAGGCAGCGAGCTGGGCCCCTCATCTCAGGGCCTCACAGCCGGGTCCCACCATCGGGCATGATAAGGCCAAATGTGATGGATCCAGTGTCTGTGTGTGTGTGTGTGTGTGTGTGTGTGTGTGTGTGTCTGTCTGTCTGTCTGTCTGTCTGTCTGTCTGCCTGTCTATTTCTCTCTCCCTCCATCTCTGTCTCTGTCTCTCATCTGTCACTCCCTCCTTCATACCTTCCCTTTCTCCCTCCTCCCTCCCTCTCTCCTCCCCTCCATCTGTCTCCCTCTCTCACTCCATCTGTTTCTGTCTCTCCTTCCCTCCCTTATCTATCACTCCTTCCCTTGTGCCCTCCCTGTCTCTCCCTCCCTTCCCCCTCCCTCTCTCCCTCCATCTCTCTCCCTGCCTTCCTACCCATCTCCCTCTCCCTCCCTCTTTCTCTGCCT
>PVKN010022554.1:0-15115 GCA_004027915.1 Capromys pilorides
CAAACAGGTACTTTGTGGCCAAGTTTAATAAAAAAATTATTTTCCTAATCAATTTATACATGCTTCATAAAAATAGACCTTCCATTAAAAGACAAAGATTTATTATGTTCTTTGTAGTCCTTAAGTTTCAGCCTTCCAAAAGTGGACTTGGAATCATATTTTTACACAAATTTTACCTAAGTCAGAAAGAGACCAAAGCCTACAGTACATTTCACCTAAAAATGACAGACTCATCCACTCATACATTTTGGGTAGTTAAGCAAAAGGCTCATATTCTATAGTTTCCAGGCAGTTTTCAGCTAAAGAAAAGAGTACTTTTTAGGATAAATGATTATGGTGCATTCATTTTGATGAAAAGTAAATGAAGAGTTCAGGGCACCATTGCAATTTAGATGTAATCTGCTCATTGAGAAAGATCTTGAAAACTTCTCATGAGTTACCTGCCTGTCACTGCCGAGCTGGATTACAGGTACCACTAGATTCCTTTAACAGGAGAAAGCACTTCAAGCTTCATAAACACATTTAGTGCAGAGATTTGAAGGGCAGATGCTATAAAATCAATAGTTTTTTTAATATCACTAAGTATTACTAGAGCCACAATGTAAATAAGTTAAATGTTTACAATATATATTTTATTACAAATTAGAGGATATATGTATAATTGCAATGATGCACACTAGTGTATTATATTTAAATGTAATAACAATCCAATTCATTATTATCTCTCAGCTGGATCAGTGACACAAAATTATTTTTCCAGTCTAACACATTTCTGTTGGTCAACATTTTTCTTTCTTCTGATAAAGTCTCATTTTATCTGCTCCCTACATCAATTGCAAAGACTATTCTTTTCCACAGGCTTCACCAACAAAAGTAGACTTAAAGTCAAAATATTGGCTATCCTTGTAGCCCTTCTTGTTTTCTAATATTTTGGTCTTCAAACTTACGTTGTTAACCATCCAGAAGAGAAGCTTAATGATATTATTACCCTATAACATAAGCACTTGAGCTTAACATCACTATCCTTCTGAATATCAAAAACCTTGGACATAACATGGAATGGGTATTTTCCAAAAATCATTGATATTCTAAACTTTAAATCACTATAAATGTTCAAAAAACAATTACACATTTTTACACAGAAACTTAGGAATGTAACTAAATATGAAATTGTAGCAGGACAATCATGGTTTTTTTTTTCCTTGTCTCTTCTTTTTTATTAACTTTTTTTAAACCAACATTGACTTGAGAGAGTACAGCAATAATTGATATGACATTAGAAGCAGTACACATTTAGAAGACCAGAATGACAGATATTCCAAATTTGGTTTCAATATTTTGGCCCTAGCCCTTCAAGGTCAGTGAGTACTCAGGACACAAGAGAACCTGTACAGTAACATCCTGTAACTCAGTGGTGTCCCAAATTTTCTGATCAAGGAGATTATGGGGCTATGGAGAAAACTGATTAACAATGAATAGTGTGCCTAAGGAGAATCACATAGAGAGAAAACATTCTATCAGGTTTTCACAGAGAGCAAATTGGTCAAGCAATGGCCGTGACTCATGCAGATGGCTAACACTGACAAAAGATCTACAAACCACTGTACATGGTTTCAGGGTAAATCCTGAGGGGATTTGCCGGACCTTGTTAGATACAAAAATTACATTATTTTGATATATAGGCCTTGTTTTATCTTGGTCTTAACTATCCAGCAGAATAGTCTAACTATGAGGTATAAAAAGTAAAGCTATATTAATATGCTGAGCTGCAAAAGGCTCAGGTCAACAACTTCTGATATGGCCAGTTCTGCTGATAACCTACTACTATTATGAATTATTGGACTATATTGGGATATTTTGATGAATTCATACACCTACAATATTTGAATAGAAATGGAACACTCATCTCTCACAAAACCAAACAAACAAGGGGGGATGTAAATGAAAGACCATTTTGTAGTTAAAAAAAAAAATAGGATAGATACAAAACTACTTTCTCTTAGTTCAATGAGAAGACTTATACTAATAGTGTTCAGACAAGGTATCATGTCTGCACCTTCTACTCTGAATAACTACTATGAAGACAACTATGCAATGTATTAAGTATTGTAACTGTCCTAGTAACTTATTGTGAAACTATCTCATTGCTATGTCTTTCTCATTGAAATTTATGTGTATATATACTTAAAGCCTACAAAAGGGTAAGCTGCCCTGGCCAGCCTTTCTTCCAAGTGTCGGCAGCCTCAACAGCTTTCTGCTTTGCTCACATTCCAGTGCCAGAGATTTTGGTATTGATGGGCAGGGAGGTCTAGTAGGAGCTCATTTAGCCCTCCCAAAAACAATACTGAAGAATTAACACTCGAAGTAAAGAGGTTTACGTTAAATGTCAGTTAAAATAATTTTCTTCCACAACTTTACAAAACAGATTTAATTTATTAGAAACCTATAAAACCAAAGTAAAAATGTTATATTTTGGTACCATACAACTTTGTAGAATTACTATAAAAGCACAACTCCCTGAGATACACATACTTCCAACTATAACTTAGACCTGCTAAAAAGTAAAATTATTTATAAAACTCTGCTTCATTTTTTTTAAGTGAGACCCACCAAAGTCCCTATTTACTATAAAATAATGATTTATACTTCATTCAAATTCACTAAAATGACTTCCCACTTCACCCCTATCAATCATTAATTATCCTCAGGCAAGGAGGTATTTCTGTACTTTCAGGTTCATCTGATATGTTCAAGTATTGCTATTCATGAAGGCAACTGAGAAATACTCAAAACCATAGTATTTTAGATTCAGGGCCCATTTTTAACCTTTCTTGTCAACATCTTTTGATGGAGGTATTTCTCCTATGCCTAAAGTTTGCATTTGACCCCTTCTATTTCCCAAAACCTTTGACCTTGTCATTTCCTCTTTGGTCTTCCCTCCTGTCTGGTATCTACTTCCTATGTGGTAAGCCACTTTCGTTATGATACTCAGAGCTCCCTGCCCTACGCTATCATGCCTGTGAGAAATACCATGCTCTGAGTATGGGCTTTAAGTATGACTTGCTTGTAATCAATATAATCATGCAAAACCTTGAGATGTCTGTTCCATGACTAGGTTGAAAATTGTTCTGACTTTGTTTTGACTCTTATTTTTCTCAGCTTCCACCACTCATAAGAAACTGAATTCTGAAAAGAACATTGAAAACTTAAAAATGCATCTCTCATGGCCAGCAAGATAGCTCAGCAGACTAAGCACTTACTTAGGGAAGCACAGGGGACAGGGTTCAAACCCTGGCACTGCATGCCATACTGGCCTAACACCCAGAGTGCTGAGTGGACGATGGAGGCCAGACATGGTGGTACATGCCTGTAATTCCAGCACTAGGGAGACAGAAATCAGGAGGATCACTACGAGTATGAGCTGCGTGTGAGACCCTGCACATTGAAAAAAAAAGGTGAATCTCTCTAGTCAGGCTGAGGATGATCTTATGCCCAGTCAACATTCGATTATAGCCTATAAGACACCCGAACTAAAGTGGAGGCCCCCAAAGATGCAGACTTCACTAAAGAGATTTAAGGAACTAAAATATGGGAGCTTTAAATAGATATTCTCAAATTTTAGGAAACATCAGAATTATGGGAAGCATTCATCAAAATACTGACTGAAGAGTCCTTATCCTAAAATGACAGTGAGAATGCTGTTGAGGTGGAGTCACATTTTGAGAAACAGTAAGATTTTCTGTTTGTTTTTGTTGAGATAAAATATTGCAATGTTGCCCAGGGTGGGCTTTAACTCTTGGGTTCAAGAGTTTCTCCCATCTCCTCATCCAGTCCATAGCTCTGTGCTTCCATGCCTGGCTGAGGAACCACTGAGTTGAAGGCTATTACAAGAATCCAGAAGCCCTGATGCAGAATGTGACACTGAGAATGAACAATTGAGTGCAAGAGTGTGGTAGACATTTTAACAACAACAATAACAATAAAAAAGAATTGATGACAGGTTGGCTAAGGAGGGAAAGGGAAAGATAACGACTGGCTATGAAACTCCTATGCAAATAAGAATTTATTCATTTTTTCCTAGATTAATACATAGACTCAACCCTTAGCTAAGACATAAAATTTGCTTGATGATACAATTTTAAATATATATTTTAATCAACAGATGTATAACAAAGGAGTATGAATCACTGTCCTGTTTTAGTTATTTTTAATCAAAAAAGCCAGCTAGAAGCAAGAGAACTTTTTATGAATTTGTATTGTTTTTATTTTGGCTAACACCCGATTTGAAGAAGCATGATCTTTTGTCTATAGTCTCTGCACAGATACATAGAAATTGCGATTTATGGTGCACGCATATATCAAAGTAAAATGTTGAGTTGCACTAGCACTGAATTTTTAGACCTTGAGAGTTTCACATCTATACCAAAAAAAAGTATACTTATTAATATGGAATGCTCATGAAATGTCAGCTAGATGCATATAATGCCAGACTCTTTTTTAACAGAATAGTGAATGGGCTTCTGAAACATGTATTATATAAAAGCGTTTTAAAAGTGGGTTCGTATAGCAAAGAGGAAAGATGTTTTTCATTTTAACACAAGTAAGGGCCTACAGACTGGGACACTTGTTTAAGGATCTGCTTAGGCAAATGCAGTCAGGCGCAGGGGACTTGGGTTGGATCCCCAGCTCTAAAGCCAAATTTGCTGTTCCCTGAAGGCATCACCAGACAGACAAAAAAAAAAAAAGTCTTCATTTTAACACAAGTTTATAATTTAACCATTTTATGTCAGTAACTTCATACGATACCTGAAGAAAAACTCAAAGCAGTGAGTAGACAGTATCAATAATGGAACTGTCTCAAATAGTTGCTCAGTAGACCAACATAGCCAAGATCCTTCACCCCCCACACTCACACCTTATTCCTGCTCTCCATTCACTTTTTTCTCTCTCTTCCTTCGTTTCATCCAACTGTCTTGAACAGAACAAGCAATCTTCTTCTTCACT
Source organism: Capromys pilorides (assembly GCA_004027915.1). Lineage (NCBI taxonomy): Eukaryota > Metazoa > Chordata > Mammalia > Rodentia > Capromyidae > Capromys > Capromys pilorides. The sequence goes on from PVKN010022554.1 coordinate 5,005, forward strand.
TTTTTCCTGGTCTCAAACTTTCATTGGAACAGTACTGAAAAATCTAAAACAAAATTCATTCATGACCTCACTATTTAAAAACAACAACTACTACATGTTAACAAGCGAAAGTTTACCCTCTCTACCCTGCCAGTTTGGTCTTGTAAGACAGCATAAGGCCTCTCCCCTCTGGCCGAACATTTGTTCCTAATTCTGTGACCTGCTCATCTGTTTTTCAGAGAGATTCCACAACCAGGCTAAGAAATAAAATCACACAATAGTTTTTCATTTTATTTTTTCCTGCATCATGAAAACCTTGAAATGTTTTCATGTTTGTCTATTTCAAATACAGAACAGAGGAAATTTAGTTTTCAGTGGTCTAATGGGAGAAAAACGTCAAGACCAACATAAGCTTTTCATACAAGTTAAGGAAAGAAATCATAGCAAAGAACTGTGAAACCAGTGATAATATCCAATAATCACTTTGTATTATTTTAAGTAAAACACAAAAGATTCTCTGACTACAACTCCCTCCTAGCATTCTGAACCTTTTACTCACTGTCCTATAAAAAAAAAGTCTACATAAACAGGGACCCCAGCAAGAGATGGGTGTTAGCCAATGAACATATTATCTGACTTCCAGCAGTTTTTCCTTGTTGTATACATACTTACATAAACATGTTCACAAGACACAAAAACTGAACTTTGAATGAGGTGGCATGGTATAGCATTTGCCATCCTAATTTTGGCTCCCAAGCTGTGGAGGGCAGGGCCTTGGAGGTCATATAGTCATCATGTTACTGACACAGTTTACGTCTTGAAATATTATTGGAGAAGTAAAAGAGAAAGAGGAATGGCTGGAAGGAAAATAGAATCAAGGTTGTTGTTGTTCTACTTATGTCTTATGATTTGAAGTTTTTTATTTTTTTTTACTGAGGAAAGAATTGAGCAGATGTGGACCTAGGTATGAGGAGTGTCTTGGTTACTTCCTTGTAGGATAAAACACCTGACACCCATAAGTTAAAGGAGAAAAGGTCCATTTTAGTACACAGTTTGTAAAAGCTTCCATCTACAGATATCAGTTCCAAGGCACAGCAATATGGCAGAGGAGCATGCCAGAGAAGAAATGCTCCATGAGGAGACACGCAGGAAACAGTCTTTCTTCTGTCTCTCTTATTCCATCCAGGGTACAAGCCTGGTGTCACCCACACCCAGGGTGTGTCTTCATGGTTCAGCAAACTCATTATCCACCTTCAAAACTATGCTAAATCAAAAAGCTGACTAATCTAGCGTCCCACATCCACGATCTGGTCACCTCCCAACACCCCATTTCTGAGTGCACAGGCTTTGGAGATTCATTCAGATGTAAGCCAGCTGTGCAGAATCTGACAAGTAAATCTCCCATGCCTAGCATTTTATCCACACAGCCTATGAAGATGACAAAGACTAAGGGAATCACCTTTAGAGTCACTTAAATTTCTTGAAAGAAGTGTTTCCTTATAGAGACAAAATCAAGCCCCAGAAATTTGGAGTGACACAGCTAGTTAGCTCATTGTCCCCTACATAAGGAATCTTTCTCTGAAGCTGTGGTGCCACTGATGAACTGGAGGAAGAGGACAAACTAGGAGAAACATTTACCAACTCCTTCATGAAACAAATACCATCTCACAGACATCTTCTATTTTCACAAAATAAACTCAATTTCCTCATTGATATGTTGCTCGCTAAGAAAACCTCACTTTTAGAGATGTGAATAATGATAAACACATACCAGAGTTTTGCACTGGCAAAATGCGTCATCAGTGTTTCCACATCATCCTTTCCTTGCCTTCAGTAACAGTCAAAAATAGCCTATCATTTGGCGAGTACCTGCCAAACAACAGTGAGTCAGGAACTTTTCTACAACTGACATATCTCAGCTTCCTCATCAAAACTCCTATGAAAGGAGTTAAATTAACTTCCTTCTTGAAAGAAACTAGTGCTCAAAGAGATTAGCAACTTGCCGAAGGTCATATGGCCTTCCAGGTCATACAGCCAGTAAGGCAAGTATGAGCATGATTTCTATACCAAGCAGGGGCATCAACCTGCAAAGCTCCAGTCTCCATTCTCGGTAGTGTTGCCCGATGTTGCTTCATGCCCTCCCTCTCCAGTCTTCTGCCCTTCAGGCCACCTTCCCTTCAATCTTATATTCTCATAGTAGCTGACAAGCATAGTTACTCAAACCACCAATAACTGTGTAACACCTAAAACTCAGAGCCATTTTTCACTTGAAATGTGGACCAAGGAAGTTTGCCTTATTTTATCAAATGGATTTTGAGAATTAAGTACTCAATGTGGCCATGAAAGATTTCTAATTCAGGAGCCAGAACCCACTAATAAATTTGGATGGCAACATTTCAGTATCCTATTTAATTCATTATAAAGATTTTTGCTTATCCTCACAAACATTCTGCAGTGGAGACATTATCTCCAACTTGAGTGGAGTAAAAGGCTAAGAAGTCAAATAACTTGCCAGTTTCCACTAGTGAAGAAATGCAGTTTCAGCCTGCATCTGTCTGATCCCAATGCAGGTTGCAGGACTACCCTGTCACAACACCCAAGTTCATATGGGAGTCAGACTGACTTTATCTGCTTCATTTATCACTCCCACAAGCATGGTGGTACATTTTTTAAGTACTGTAATTCTTGGTATTATTTCAAAATGTTCCTTTTATGACAGGGAAGAAAAGTGAGTTTTTTGCTAAGTAATTTCATTCAATTAGAGGTAATTTCCTTTGTATACTGACATCTGTTCAGTGAAGTCTAGAACAGATTGCCAACTATGGTCTGCAAAACAAATCCAGCCCACTTCCTGCATTTGGTCAGCTCGTGAATTGTGAATGGCATTTACATTTTTAAATGGTTGAACACAATCAAAAGTATGATTCATTAAAAACATGTATTTCATGACACATAAGAACTGCATGAAATACAAACCATGACCTAGAAAATTTCACTGGAACACAGCCATACTCATTTCTTTACATACTGTCTGTGGCTGCAGGCCCCAAAAGCGGAGCTCAATGGTTCTGATAAAGACCATACGTGGTCCTCACTGCTCCACAATGCTGCTCAATGCACTACCAAACTCAGTGAAGACTCAACAGTATTTCAAGTGACACAATGTTGTCATGCAGGTATTTTATTTTTATAGTGCATGTTACTCATGTACATTCACGTGGTAGTGTTGTACTGTGAAGGCACAACGCAATGTGGACTATTTGGTTATACAAGCATATGCCAAAGAACTATTTACTATGCAACCACACTTCTTAACTGTGCTACAAAAATTTATGACATTACCAGAGTAAGTGCTTGTCACAGTACGTCCAAATAAAAGGAAAGCAGGTCAGAACAATTGACAGCTAAAACATATGATCTCATGACAGCATAATTTACTCATCCCTTGCAAAAGTGAGAATGAAGCTGCAAAGTTAACTAAGTGACTTGGTAGCCAAAGAAAGCTATTTGCTAAGGGTGTGTCCGAATTACGTGTGTTTTCTTGCAGCAGCCAGAAAGTTGTGTCCACAGAAAACAAACTTGTTTATGACTACCAAATAGAAAGCTACCTGAAGACATTAGGTCACTGTGGTGCCATCAACTATCAATTTAAACCAGGCAAATGATTTCAAGTAGTTTTTCTTGGCTTTTGATGAGCCGGCAGATGTCACCAATCCTGCCCGACTGGTGTTCACTGAAAGAATCAACACGAAGACCTAAATGAGATTCTAAGAGCTCTCTATGATATTTTTATATATTTATTATTAAAGTTTTTTTTTTTCTTTGAAGAACCGGGAATTAAACTCAGGCCTTACGCTTGCCAGGTAAGTGCTTATTCTATTGAGTTATCTCCCCAGCCCTACTCTTTTATGTATTTAGTACAGGGTCTCACTACACAGATTGGACTCTAGTGATTGTCCTGTTTTCAGCCTCTACAATGCTAGGGTTACAGGCATATGCCACAACACCCAGGCTCAACCTCAAGGGTGGGGCCAGCGTGGCATTCTGGGGATCCAACCCCAGTGCCTCCATCTGCCTAAGCAGGTGCTTTAATCCACTGAGCCATCTGGCTGGCCCTACAGTATTTTTAAACAATATCTTTAAAGAAGTTGAGAAAATATCAAGTCAGTCAAACCTGAAGATGTTTTGCAATCCATGGTGATCAAAATATAAACACACACACACACACACACACACACACACAGTTGGACAAATCTACAAAGCTTTAACATAGTGTGCTCTCAATAGACATTCTGTGACAAAATCTCTGAATCTATCACATACTGGATTAAGTTTAAATTAACTACCATCAAATCTGTTAGATTTTATTAGAAACTCAAACTGAACACCCCCACTTACCCAACTAACACAGTAATTTGATGACATGTGCAAAGTTTTATTAATTTTTGCCTTGGAACAAGACTGAATATTTTATAAATGAGAAAAAAATTACAATTGCTATTTCTGAATATTGGGTGGGTTTGGAAAGTTGCTTTTTGCAGCAGACTTGATGTTTCTTCATAAATTCAACACTGAAGTTCCCGCGCAGAACAGCGCTTTCACATGAGACACTGATAGCTTGTGTTGTATATAACACAGCAATGTCAGGTTATACAATTCTCATGCCGTCAAGTTAAGGAAAGGTCTCCATCCTTCCACGAATTTGGAATAGATATATTTCCCAAACTTGACTATAGTTTCTGTTGCACTTTTGGACCTCAACACTAAATCAGAGGAAATTTTCCATTAATAAAAATATCATTTAACTGTTAAAATTAAACATTACTGCTTCAAAATAATTGAATTCTTAACATAATGGGCTGGTACTATAAAATGCATTCAAGTATTAATATATATTGAATTTCACTAATATTTATGAAAATTTTTTGTGTAAATATAAAATAGTCACGCTATTTTTTTGGCCTGATGAGTATTCATTCTCCTCTGGTTACAATATCTTTTATTTTTGTGTGAAACCTCAACTTCATTTCTCAGTCCAAGTTTCTCAGTGGTGGGCATGGGAATCAAAGGGGGGTAAATGCCAATATTTTAATTTTGCTGGAACTGTTGAGAAAAATGGTTGTTTTACTGTGGCAAAAAGTTTCAGGCTTCTAGGGCCACTGCACCATTTACATGGAAAGTGAAAGCAGCAGAGGAAAATGCAAAACTAAGAGATGCAGAGAAGGACAGCTTCCTATCTTAATAAGGACTATATATTCCTAAAACCAATTTTAGCACTGGACCCCACAGTTAGATGACATAATGTATAGCCACACTATAGTGCAATTAAAACTTTAACGAAATTCAAACTCCAATTTCTCCAAGTTGGGCCTTATAAAAGGTTTGTGTGATCTTTAGATCTGTCTACTTTTGGGGTAGTATGTGTGTTATTGGGGATTGAACCCAGAGACTTCTCACTGAGCTACACCCCCAACCCACTCGTTTACTTTTTTTTTTTTTTTTTTTGTGGGAGCAGGGATTGAACTCAGGTCCTCACGTTTGACTGGCAAGCACTTATTCCACTGAGCTATCTCCCTAGCCCTCGTTTACTATTTTTTGATAGAGGGTCTCGTTGAGTCACCAGGTACCTAAGGCTGAGCTTAAACTTTCAATCCTCTTAACTCAACTTCCTGAATAGCAGGGGATTACAGGCACATACCACCATGTCTTTGGTGTTCAATGGACATACCATTATGTGCTGCTTTGCCCTACCTACCTACAAACAGTATGCCACTAAGGTGATCTGGTGAACTTTCTTAAAGAACCCAGCACAACGATGAGTTACTGTAGCAAGTAGGCACTATCTACAATGACTTCCAAGTTATCAACCTAAAATTGGATTAATAATGCTGAGTTTTTGAAAAAACATATTTTTTTTTTTCAGAATGGAATAAAATTGTTTATCTTAGTTTATTAGAAGATAGCTTTACCTAATTGCTCTATTAAGTAGTTTAGAAACTTAAAAAAGAAAACAAAGACATCTTCGGTCCTTCTTGGTATGTGTTCCAACAAAGAAAAGCAAAATTAAACCAAACTAACAAGATAACCAAAAACATATTCCTTTACCTCTGCTTCCCATACATAGCAGTCTACATGAACTGAATTATTAAAATTATCATAGTGAATGGTATTATCCATAATTAGATGAAAGGGGAAAGAGCAAGTTTAGAAAAACTACCTTTATTTTTTATTTCTTTTTCAGTTACATACTTTTAAACAAGGATGTGTTTCATTATTCAGACATTCAGGCAATGTTGACTTCATTAGTGTTGACAGAAAAGAAGCATAAAAATGCAAAACATTGTTGGCCTAACCTGAACATACCTGCATTATCTATTATTGACCAGTTTGTATTGCCAAAAGACTTACTCCTTGGCATTAAAATGGAGCACTTAAAAATATTGCTAAAAAGCAAATGTCTACACACTGGTCTTTGCAGCAAATAAGGGTATTTATACTTTTAAAATATTTAAGTCCATAATTGGATTAATATACACACCTTCTTATGTATAAGGAGTTCAGATCATATAAACACTGTACAGTCTGAAAAACCCTACTGAGAATAAAACTAAATAGGCTTATGATAAGAAATACAGAGATAGCACGTATTTACAAATATCATAGACACACAAATTTGGTCAAATACTGTAAAGAAAGAAGTGGTTTCACATTATAATGGCCAAAACATCCATCTACCTTGCTCAAAGCAAACAAAACCTCGGTATGTAGTTCCTGTAGTTTAAGACACTGACAGTATACAAATACATAGCATGGAAACGATTGACCAAATTATATAGCAAGTACTTGCTAGGGTGAGTGTAGGTTTTGAAACTGAAGAAAAGATTTTCATAGGATTCAGAGCAACAATGATAAATAATGTCCTGATTATGGTGCTCACATGGGTGTCTATTTCATCAAGAATAATGCACTGAACTTTTGGCTAGTAAGAAAAATAAATTACAAAGTACAATTAAATCCCTGTAAATGTAATCATGAAAAACCTGTGATTCATTTACTTCAATACACATTTTAAATGCTACCTTGAGGCAATCAAAATAAATAAGCATACCTGGTGGTACACAAAGACAATAAGAGATGCGTGGAAGAAGTAGCATTTCATAAATGAAAGATGAACATGAGATTTGAGCAAAATAATTCTCTTTCCAGTCAGTCTTTTTTCCTTCTCAAAAATTCTGGCTAGCAGAATGTGACAAAAGTACACCTGTGTCTTTATGGCTTAAAACAAAGCATGCTTGAAAAGTGGAACAGGCTTCCTCTTTTACAGAACTGCTGTGCTGTGCATGTGCAGGCACTTCGAAAGACTATGGAGGCAAAGTGCCTACCCCATCATCTCCAAAATATTTTTCAGTCATTACAATTACACTAAAGAGTAGGAAAATTCCAGATAACTAGCAAAGTTGAATACAAGAGAACAATGTATACAGAGGGCAACAGAGTGACCCAGTTTTATTGCTGGGAGTCTTTTAATCAAAGAACAAAATATAAACATACCATTGCATGGCACATCCAAAGTTTTTGTTAAGGGAAATGTAATTACTTAGCAGTATGTTTCAGTGATCTCTCTGGTTTTAATCTAATACCTTGCAACAAGATTCACATTTATTTTCCTTAGGTATTAAAAAAAAACTCCACCATACACCACTTTTCAACGAATTCATTTCTTGCTATTTAACATACATTACTGTCTGGAAGCATAAAGTTACATTATACAAATATTTTTTTCATTTTTAAAAAATAAGCACTTTTGCCACTTCTGTAGCACTGTACTTCACACAGTGGTGCAACAAAAGCAGAGCTTGAATCTCCCACATGTCTCGTGACTCACCCTCACCACCGTCTGCCAAGCCACAGAGCTGTCTCCTCAGTACCTCTGGGCAGCGACTGTACCATGATTGCACAGCAACAATGTTAGAATGACTTATGAATAACAGTACCATCAGGAATACTGAAATCAATGTAGATGTCACAAAATATGAACTTCTGAAAGAACAGTCTTTTTCACTTGTAAATATTTGGGGAGCTCTTTTTTCTGCTGCATTACTTAGTAGGAAGAAAATTTCTTCTTGTTTTTGCTCTTACAGAAGATACAAAAACCAAATTAGCTATACAGTTGGTTGACAATTAAAATACTGTTCTGCTCACTACAATAAGACAAGAGCTTCTGAAGAATGTCCTACAGAACTGCATTCATCAATGCCACCTCATTGGTCCATTCCATTCATTGATGGGCAAAGCACTCAAGTTTTGACAAAACTTTAAAGCTTCCATAAAAGTTAACATTGAAAAAAAATATGAATGTGAGACAACCACAAAATGAAGTATGAAAGTATGACATATTTGTTTCTAAGAGCAAGTCTTTGAAAGTATACGTGATCACTACAGAGATGATTTTAATCACAAGACAGCAGATGCACATTTAAGTAATTCCCCATGGTCTGTCTGTCTCCAGTCACTTGTGACGTTGTATGGTTTTCCTTTTCCTTCGTTTGAAAAAACAGCAGCACCTGCAGATGAAGGAAATATTCTTTCACTAAAATTATCAGAGGCTGAATCACATCTACCTAAATGGTCCCAAAATCCATTGGAACCATTTAGGTAAATGTTCCAAGCAACAAGCTAGTGCAATGTAAACAATGAGCATACCAGTGAAGCACACAGATTAGTTGAACTACAGCAGAGTTGCACAGTTACATTTCCTCAACATGCCTTTTAGTTATAGCAACGAGCCACTAAATTCAAAAGCTTTGCTCCAAGAACATGATATGTTAGGGTGGGTGTGCTGAATCCCAGCTGACCAATGACACTTTATTTAGGATGTGGAATAATCTGGCATGCAGTTATAAAGTTCAGGCCCTATGAATCTGCCCTTTCTTCCAGATGTTTTATTCATTATTGCCTAAAGTATTGACAGAATAATGATTCGAGTACTGGGACTTCATTTTCACTTAGAATCATTTCATATTCCAGAGTTAAAAAGAGAAATTCAAAACACATTCATCAATGAATATTTCCCATACCTACAAACTGAAAGACAAAATACATTAAAAAGCATGCTAAGACTAGCATGTTTAAATTAAGTGTTAAAGAATGTGAAGTTTAAGTTATTTTAAAGTTAAATTACAAAAAACATTTAAAACAACATAATCAAGTGAGTTTTATAACTTTACAGTCTCCGAGTCACAGCAAGATGCAACATCACAGCTGCTCAGCAATGACATTGAGGCTGTCATGGACTGAAAGCTAATGAGCATCACTGAACAGCACTCACTCTAAAAGCTGAAACTAAAAAAAAAACAAAAACAAAAACCCAACCTGTTTTCCTCTTCCTGTTCTACTTCTTCCCCCATATACTCCAGACACACCCCCTGCATACCCTAAAAGCCCAGCATTCTTTCACATAAAGGTGTGAGGGTATGCCTTTTTCCCTCTTCTATACTTGAAAAAACAGTCTATCTGTTATGGCTTGTGTCTAGATGTCCCCTCAAAGCCTCATGTGGTCATAGAGCTTTTTTGGAGTGTGACTGATTCATGGCACAATGCTAGGAGTAAGGGTGGATAATCACTAACTTTGTTTACTGACTAGATTGGCACCACCCTAACTCAGTAGCTTCCATACAATACAAGAGACTGGAAGATGCTTGTCTTCTCTCTTCCTTGCTTTGCTACCTTCTGCCTGCCATGAACAGCTGCCCCTCTATCACACAGCTCTGCCTTGGAGACAGTCAATTACAGACTGAAACCTCCATGTTCTGTGAGCCTAATAAACTTTCCCTCCCTTAACTTTGGGTGTTGCATATTTTGTCTTAACAATGAGAAAATTAGTTAAGACGTTATCAGAGCACCCAACACAAAAGGCACTGTGAGATATCTGTACAACCAACAACAAAACAACCTCTGAAAGTCACCTTAAGGGGGCCAGGGAGATAGCTCTATGGCACAAGTGCCTACCTGGTAAGTGCAAGGTCATGAGTTTGAACCCTGGTCCCACAAAAATAAAACAAAAAAGGATAAAAGTCACCTTAAATTATTAAGCTTCAATTTCTTTTCTTTTTTCTTTTTTTTTTTTTTTTAA
>PVKN010022555.1:0-15086 GCA_004027915.1 Capromys pilorides
TGCTTTAGACCACTGAACCATCTCGCCAGCCCCTTTCTTACCATGTTTTATGACATCCTTCACAATCCAGTAACTGCAATCTCTGCTGTTTCACATTTTACCATCTACAAAATTGTGACAATCTAAAAATGAGCCCTCTTGAGGGAGAAAAAAAGAGTTAATCAAAACAGGACCAGGAAAATCATTCTTAGACTCAATAGAAGTAAACCAAGACTATTTTAAGAAAGTCCTCTTAATCTGGGCTACACTGAATGGTGAAATCTTAACTGATGCTACATAATGCATTAATCAAAGATGAAGAGGTCATACATTAAGGGATGGGTGGAATAACTCTGAGGTGAATATATTTGCATGAGAGGCATGTTAATAGCAATTAAAGTGGTAGGTGTAGGAGGACCCATTCAGATCCAACCCCTCAGTAGCTACACCTAACTGCTGGTACACATGACTTTCATCTATCTATACCACATTTGCTTCATCTATAAAATGGAGATTAGGGCCAGCGAAATGTCTCAGTGGTCTAAAGCACCTGCTTAGGCAAGCTTAGGCAAGCACAGGGACCCTGATTCTATTCTTGGCACCACATGCCATGCCAGTCAGCCACAGAAAAAGCAGATTAATTTTATTTACCTCAGTGATAGGAAGCATCAAACCAGTACAAGCACAGAGCAAATATTCAAATATATATAAGTTGCTGTTACAGAGTAAACTAACAAAGTTAAAACTTGTGAGTATCCCAGGGATTCTCAGGCAATTTTAAACAAGTAGGATGGTTATTTCCTAGTGATATTTTACTTGTTACTACATTTTTGTCTTCAAAGTACGTTCACTTCTATCTACAAATGCAAGGATGTTTATATATCATGTAACATGGCAACTAGGATAGAACACAGGATTTATCTCTACTCTGCCTTAAGTCATGGGACTCTGCACACAGGCTACTTTCTAAAACCTCTGTTGCAGACATAGGAAGCCCACCCGCCTTGCCAGCGCCCCAAATAAGAACTGCGATGGTTATAAATGAGAAACAGTGGCCCCTAGTCCCATATCCACAGTGCGAGATCACAGACAAACCTCATTCATTCACCACTACCCTCCCAAAATACGTGTAATCTTAAGTGTCTGGTCAGCTCTTATAAACTGTTCAGTAGCAAAGAAAAATATCTTAACATTGGAAGATTTGGAAAATAGAATGGGTAAAAAGTGGATTATTTCTTGAGGTTGTCTAGAATAAAAAATACAAGGATAGCCAGGCATAGTAGCACAACCCTGTAATCCCAGCATTTGGGAGGTTGAGACAGGAAGATCAGTTCAAGGTCAGCCTAGACTGCATAGTAAGATCTTATCTCAAATAAATAAATATAAAAATAAAGAAATTATTGCCCAGCCACCTTTCTAATCACTTGAGTTCTGAATCCTTGCTCTCTGACCTACATGAAGAGAGAATATGTTACTTTGGATGACAGGGTTCCAGGAGGAGCCCTCTGAATGACGTGTGAGCTGAGAGCACAGGTCTCTCTCCAAGGGCTTCTGCTCCTAGCTGTTTTCCTTAGCACCCTGTACTGTGCATATTCTTTCAGTTGTTTTTCTCCCTCACAAACTGTGGGCACCAATAAGGCAGAGCCCAGGTCTGTCATGTTACCTGTTATCCACCACATAGAAGACCAAGCCTGGCAAAAAGGAGGTGCCCTGCCAGACCTGGATGAGCGATAATGTGCAGCTGGTGAGCTCTCAGGAAAGGCAGCTCCCTCCTGCTCCTCCAGACCTGTGCTCCTGCTGAGCTGAAATCTGGGCGGATGAGAAAAGCTCCAAGCACCAGGAAACAGAGTCAGGGGAGATAAAAAGCTCCGAGTCTAAAGGAGAACAGCAAGAATTCTGAGTAGGAAGAATATGCAAGCTTACTCTTTGCCCAAGCTATAGGCTAGTTCATTCACAGATTTCCTGAAATCCACACACCATCCCATAACTTAGGAATTGTGGCTCTACATTTTACAGATGGGGAAACAGATCTTGAAATGGGGCATATATGTATTGTTTCTGAGCAGTCATATCCAAATCTAGGCCGATCAAGTGTCGAATGCAAGTGAGCTGGTTCAGTAGTTGTCACTCTACTCTCTAGCCACTTACCATTTCTCTTCATTCCAGGACATGAACTCCAGGAGCATCAACTTGGGAGTGTGGCTCTCCTTCAGCACTTGCTGAGAGGAGGCCCTGAAGGCTATCACTCCCTGCACCTGGTCTCAACTGTGCAGGAGCTAAGTGATCTATGCTTGAGCCAAGTGATGTTACAGAGATGCTATCCAGGCCTCAAGAGCAGCCATACCCCACAAATAACCCAACCCCACCTTGAGTCTGCAGTGATTTTTTTTTTTTTTTTGAACCTGGATCAAACTCCAGACCTTGGCACTTGACCACTGAGCTACCTCCCCAGCCCCATCTTTATTGAGCCAAGCTTTAAAAAGTACCAAACATTGGTTGGTTCCAGTTTAATTCATTTATTGACAAAATGAAAACAAAATTCACTTAAGAAACAAGTACAGATCAAAGTTGTAGTTGACAGAGAGAAAGCACACAGCACAGGGGTGGGCAAGTGAGGTTGGAAATACCACTAGGGAACTGGGGGAAGAGCAGGGGCCAAGGGGAGTGAGAATACATAGTATGTGCTAAAAACACTACTGCCAATCTTTCCAGATTCTCTGCTGTCACTCAGTCTTTCACTCCGGCATAGGCTTAACAACTGGAATGGATTTAAGGGCAACATCCAGGTAATTTATCTACAAGAGTTGGAAAATGACACAACAGATATTAAATACAGAATTTGAAAAGATTCTCTTGTTTGAATCTGTTATCAGAACTCCTTTCACAGTGAACTAGGAGTTAGTAAGATTAATCCTGGTCCCAATTCAGCCACCAACTAGCTGTGTGACTACAATCGAGTCCCCTTCTCCAGGCCTCTTTCCTCTGCTGTATAACAAGCAAGTTGGACTTGATGCTAAGCTCTCTTCTGGCTCAGCTTCTGAAGAAACTATTCAGGCTGAGCCAGGGAGATACAGTGCTGGCCTTGACCTAGACTGGCTGTTCAGCAGCAGCCCTAATTCAGAGAACTGAATGTAAGCACACACACCCACACCCACACGCATGAGAACTCACTAAGAGCAATATCTGCAGAGAACAGGTCTGGAGCTACGGGTTCAGAGGACTGCGGGGGAGGGGCTCCAGACAAAGCAATCACACTACCTAGTGTCTAAGGATACAGGAGACAGTGGAGGCAAAAGGAGGAGCAACATGGGCTTTCGGATGGGGTTGGACAGGATTGGGAGGAAAAAAGACAATTCATTTCTGAAGCCTTAAAACAGAGGCCAAGGCCCCTTGATCTAGTAGAAGCAGCTCTTCCAGTAGACGCCACACTTGGCATCAAGATCCTTTACCACTGTGCAGCCAACACCATCACAATAGGGATCAGAAGTTGTCTCCATCAACTGGAGTCAAATGAGGTAGACCAACTTTATCCCACTGTCCTTCTCATGCTGACAAGTGGGTGACTTGAGGCTGGCCATCCTTCTCAGGGCCCAGGAACCCAGCCCTTCCCAGACAGCAGGGGAGTTCAAGAAGCCTGGACTAAGAAAGCTGGCTGTAAGGCTAAGGCACTGGCTGCCTCCACCGCCCATGCAGATTTGAGTCACTGATAACTCCAAGGGCAGAGGCTCCCAGGAGCACAGGTTGAAGGGAGGTGCCATATTTGAGGTTCCTGTTGGGGAGAGGACTGTGGTTCCAACTATCAGTCTGGACATCATACTTTCATGGTTCAGCCAGCCAGGAACAAGGTAGGGGTGTGTGTGTGTGTGTGTGCACACGTGTGCAAGCGCAGGTGCACAGGCCACACACTTTCTTGTGTGAAGGGGAAAGAAGTTACTTGGGAAAAGACTCTGAGCCTGGCCTATTTTAATAAGGAGATCTTCCACTCCCCAGTGTAAAATCACCATACACATTTGACAGCCTTTGGCAAATTCTCCAAATATCCCAAAGTGGGGCTATTTCCATGAGGACACTGGTCCCTAGTTCAAGGCAATTCAGCAAAGCTTTAGAAAGCAACTTTTCTATACAAGGCACGACAGAGGGCCCATAGGGCTGAGAGCACTGTGGGAGGCAGGTGGAAGCCTAGCAGCAGAAACCCAGGGTTTCCTGGGCAGGGGGCTCCACCGCTTCAGCTCACTGCTCCAAGGCTTTAAAAGACAGGGGTGTGCCACTCTTGGCAAAGGCTTTCATCAAACTGCTGGGATAGATGCACCCCAGCTTCTCTGGGGTTGGGAAACCCCACACCCTATAGAGAGACAAACTTAGCCGGTCCCCGATATAGAAGGGACCCACCCATTTGGCACTGCTGCCGTTCCTGGGGAGGGACAGCAAGAGGACCTGGTCACCCACGTTCCATTCCTTCTCCTGGCTCTCCTGCTTGAAGTGCCTGTTGTCGGCCTTCTCGGTGCCTTTCTCAGCTGCCCTCCAGTGCAGCTCCAGCAGCTCCCGAGTTAGCTGCAGCAGGAAGGCATCCATCTTGAGCCCTTCAATATTCGCACTACTCATTTCCCACCACAGGGGCTCGGTCAGCCTCCTCTCACCTCCTGTGAGGACCTGGAATGGCGTGGCCCCTGTGGAAGCAGCCCTGAAGGCCAGGTGCAAAAGGGGCAGGGAGGCCACCCACTTCTTGCCATGCAGGAAGATAAATTCCTTTAGGGCCCGCTTGAATTCCCAGTAGACCTCTGAGTTCACCAGGCAAGGGAACTGCAAGTCCCTACTCAGGCAGGTCAGCTGTGCTCCCAGGGCCAACCCACAGCTCACCAGGACATGCCGGGCAAACTGGGGGCCCTGGGCCGCCTCCAACCTCACTGGAACACCCCACCGAGCAAACACATGCTGAAGCAGCACCTGGGCCACAGCCATGTGTGTGTAGGGCTTCAGTGGAAATGCCTCTACCCACCGGGTGTTGGGGTCAGCCACAATGAGCACGTGCCTGTGGCCCTCCTCGCTTATGGTGACCGGGCCCACCACCTCGATCTGCAAGTTCGACCAGGGAGCAGTCGATCTGAGGGGCCACGGGGACTCAATGACCTTTAACTCACTGCCTATGACATTTCGGGGGATGCAAAACAGGCAGCTCCTGCAGTAATCCTTCACATGCTCCTGCATCCCAGGCCACCATCCCAGCAATCGCAATTTCTTGTAGGTCTCCTCTGGCCGCTGGTGGGCCCCCATGGGGATGTCGTGCACAGAGAAAATGAGATCCCTCCGGAGTTGCCTTGGGACTACCCAGACCTTGGGCTTTTTATCTCCCTTGAACATAAGCAACCCACTCTCTTTATCAAGGCTGAGTGAGTTGAAGGCAGAACTGAAGGGGGAGGAGCCAGACAACTTCTGCCCTGCACGAAGCTTGGCAATGATATCAGCCAGGGTGCTGTCACTCAGCTGTAATGCCAGCAAGTCAGGTCTCTTGCCCATGGCTTGAGGAGTCACAACAGGGACTGGCATGTCTTTTGGCAAATTCCACCACTGCCCACCCCCTTGTGCACCCTCCTTGGCCAGGTTATCCACTGTTACAGCAAACAGAGAGCCCCGGTAAGAAGTTCTGTAGATGAACGGAAGGGATGAAAGGCCAGAGGTGAGGGATATAATGTACGAGAGCAGGCTTGGGTGAGGTAGTGGAGCACCATCTGAGGAGAGGAAGCCGCGGGCCCTCCACAGGGGCAAGAGCTCCCAGAGGAGGCTGAAGATCCAGTTGCAGTGGGTGAGAAAAACCACAGGGAGGTGAGACTGGCCAAATCGCTCCAGGCCACAGGCCACAGCCGCCAGGTGAGCATAGGTCGGGGTGTGAGGGGAGCAGGAGAAGGACAGGGAGACAGGGGGGCTGGTGGGAGACAGGACATAGAGGCCAAAACCAGCACACCACTCATCATCACGGTAAAAGCAGTAGCCCGACATATGGATGCAGATGAAAGTGGACAGGTCAGAAAAAGGAGGCAGAACCTGGAAGAAACGAGGCATCGCGGAAGCAGGCGTCAGCAGCTGGTTTTCCCTTAACAGGCCCTGGAGAAGGGCCAATTCCAGGGTTCTCTTGCCTCTGTCCTGTACCAAAAGGGACCATCGGATCAACCATGCTTTGGGAACCCGGCGGCCCTCTGGCACCTCAGAAGTCACAGTGGGCCGGGAAGCATAGGAAAGATCCAGCACCACTGGGTCATCTCCAATGCAGCGGGAAAAATGCTTGAGGGCCCAGGCCACAGCGTAGGGGCTGTCCCCGCCTGATTGGGGCCCCTCACTGTCCTCATCTGGGAGTAGGGGCTTTGAGGTATAGGCAATGGGATGTCTCCTCCCTGAGTGCTCCTGGGAGAGGATGGCTGTCAGGGCCACCTGGCTCACTGTCACCTGCAGGCGGAAAGGCAGCTGGGAATTGGGGGCCGTCAGACAGAGAGCAGACACCAGGGCTCTCTTAAGGGATAGGAAGGCCTTCTCATGCTCCTGGTCCCACTGCCAGTCTGGTTTCTGCTTAAGGAGGTTGTGTAAAGGGCCCATGAGGGCTTCATAGTCAGGGATGACATCCCGGTGGGAGTCCATGAACCCCACAAAGAAGGACAGCACAGTGAAGTTGCTGGGGGTGGTGAGTTGGGCCAGCTGCGCAAGAACCTGCTGGCAGGGAGCCTTCCCATCCCAGGGGATGCCCAGGTAGGGAGAGGCCACCCCTGGTAGGAGGTCAATGTCCAGGGCCCCGGCAGGAGGGTCGTGGAGGCTGAGGCAGCGGAGGATTTCCTCAGAAAGGGAGGGGCACTCAACTCCGAACACTGACGCCAGAGAAGAGTCCAGGTCGTCCTCCTCAGCCCACTCTGGCGTTCCCCACCCCTCTTTCCA
Organism: Capromys pilorides; assembly: GCA_004027915.1. Classification (NCBI taxonomy): domain Eukaryota; kingdom Metazoa; phylum Chordata; class Mammalia; order Rodentia; family Capromyidae; genus Capromys; species Capromys pilorides. The sequence continues at coordinate 6,898 of PVKN010022555.1, forward strand.
CTCTTCATTTTGCCTTTCCTCCTTTTCCTCCCTGGCTTCTTCCACATTCTGCAGGCCCTCCAACAGCCTAGGATCAGGGCCATTACTCAGTTCAGAGACACTGGCTGAGCTAGGCGGAAGGGTCTTCCACACCTTCAGGAAGTTGCCAACATCTGTGTCCAACCTACAAAACAGGTGGAAGGGGCAGAGGGGACAACCCCTCAAGGTCATCCAAGGGAAAAGATATACCTATGAATACCCCACAGAGCCCTGCCCCATTCCAAAGCCCTGCCCCATCCCATTTCTGAGGCTGGGCTGAATGCCAGTTCCCTTTCTGTACAGCAAGGGCCAGTCAGGCCCTAACCTGTGAATTCTTGCTCTAGCTCTGCATCTGCCAGAACTTCAACACAAAGGCAAAACTGCACTGAGAAGGGTGCGTTTAACCTAGCTTTTTTTCCTCCCAGAATTGAACTCAGGACCTTACACTTGCCAGGCAGGCACTTGTGTCCCTGAGCTATCTCCCCAGCACTAACCTAGCTTTAAACCAGTAGTTTAATAAGGGGTGACTGGCAGCATACAGCCTAACCCCAGGATACAGGCATGGGGAGAGAGAGCAATGTGAGAGGAGAGCCCAGCGCAGAGCCTCAGTAGGCCTGGGGAGCAGCACCCAGTTCAGAGCATACCAACCAAGGCCTGCCGCTGGGCCCAGGGTACTGAAAGGTAGGCAGCAATGTGGTTGGAGGGGATGGAGCCACAGAAGTAGAGTGGCTGCAAACCCACTCTGCTAACACCAGCAAAGTGACCTCAGAAGTTGCTTGACTTTCAGGCTCCTCATCCATAAATGCCAGTGGTCATCTACATCTACCTGAAGTTCAGTGTTGCATCAGCACCAAAATCATAAAATAGAAACAGCCAGGCATGGTGGCATATGGCTATAACCTTAACATGGGAGGCTGAGGCAGGAGTGTAAGGCTAGCCTGAACAACTTATGTTGAAAAACAAACCTAAAACAAAAGGTCAAAAAGCCCTCAACTTGAAAACAACTAAGTCTGTTACACAGGTACTCACTTAACAGAAGACTGCATGAACACTAAAGTATACTATATGAATTAACATGGCATACATCTAAGAAGAAAAAGAAAAGTACAACACTGAACACAAATGACAGTTATGAGGGCCAGGGATTAGCTCAGCAGCACGACACCTGCCTGGCAAACTCAAGGCTCTGAGTTCAATTCCCCTATGCCAAAAAAAGTAAAAAATGTCATTTATGAAAAGATATGTACGTACAGTACTGAAGCATGCATCAAATGTTAAAAACCTAGGGCCAATGAGATAGCTCAGGGGACTAAGCACCTGCTTAGGTGAGCAAAGGGACTGGGGTTTGATCCCCAGCACCACATGCTGCACAGGGCCCACCCTTCAGGCACACTGAGCCAGCCACAGAGACTGAGCATGGTGGTGCATGCCTGTAATCATTATGGGTCCGAGCTGCAGACAAAGTTGGCTTCCACTAAAGGAAAGTTTCCGGTTGCTCTCAGGAAGAACTCATGTATTACCTGGCTGGCTTCTTCAGAAACTCCTCCAAGGTGGGGCCATCGCGGCCCAGGGGGTCATCTGGCACCATGAAGAGACTCCCCGCAAACGTGAAGGGCAGCAGGCTGGTCCCAGAAGAGAAGGGGCCTGGTCTTAGACGGGCCCTGACTTTCCCATGCCCTGCTACTGCCTGGTGGATCTCCCACCTCCCAGAAGGTGCTAGGAAGCCCTATCCAGCACCCTCTCTAGGGCCCACCATCTGTTCTGTCAGGAGCTGCCTGACATCAAAAAGATAGAGTGGTTCCCACCCCTAGGCAGCTGTCTCACCGATCTTTGACCATGAGTTTCTTAGAGTTACTCATCAGGGTGTGAATCTGCTCATTGGTAACAATGATGCCATCTGTCTCCTCTGCCAGCTTTACCATGAACCTGAAGAGGGAAAAGGAGCCACTGATCAGCCAGAAACCAGCCCCATTATCTCCTGGGTCCCCTGAGAAAATGAACCTGCAGCTTCACAAAGAGGTGTGTCAGACAAAAGCAGGGCCCTGCAGTCAGGGACTCAGGGCTCAGCAGCACACCTCCTCCTCCACAGCCATCCAGGATCCCTAGCAGGTCCCTAGGAAGATGTATACACCTCAGCTGTACACACAATTACACACAGACACAGACACCCACCCCCTTCACATTATGTGTATTTACTGCTTATGTTTCTGATTCATAAAATGGACATGAAATCCCTGCCTGATATTCCTGTAAAAATTAAGCTGAATCAGATAATGCATTTGCATGTCTAGCTCACTGCCTGCTACACAGTGTATGCACAAATATTCCCACATTCTTCATCAATGCACAATATTCATATGTATGCCACAAAATAATACATATATAAACACAAAACCTGAATTTTAAAAAATCTATTTTTAAAATAGGTGATCCTCTCCTCTAAGGAGCGCTGTGACCAATAGAGAAAGCAAAGGCTATCTACTTCTTAGCATTTCTGAAGACCATCATCGTGGCTACCACGAGATGCTATCCCACAAGCACCCAGCAGAGGGACCTTCTGTAGAAAAAACATCCTCCCTCAAACACAGGCCTGAACTGAGAGACTTAAATGATCTTATCCTGGCCAGCTGGGAAAAGAAAGCCCTGAGAAGTCCTGTCAGCCTTTCCTGGGCCAAGACTGGATGGATGTCACATCGTGGGCAAAGCAGGAGAAACATGGAATTTTTCCCTGCCCGGCATGGGAAGTATCTGGTGAAAGCAAGACCTCTGTCTGCCCACATCAGCTCCAACCCAGAACCAGTGACTTTGGAAGGCACCATTCACCCCATCGGAGGTAGGAATACAGGTTATCCTAGTCCTACAGTCTCACTGAAGATCTGGTATCCAAGAGTAGCAGGCCCAGAGGCATTCTGATATCAAGTAGAAACAGCCAATCTACCTCCATTTCCAGAGCCTTACCCAAGGCATTTTCTGCACACATAGCTCCTCTGATACCAGGTCTTGGAGAAGGAAAAGGCTGACACAGCCCCTTGAACTTCAACCTAAACTGATAGCCAAAAGCCTGAACTACCTGTGATGCTCACTGGAGACATGAGTGTGTTACCTGGCTTGTCTGACAGAAAGCAGTGAGCGTTGGACCACACTCCATGATGAAGAAAGCCAGTTAACCCCGGGAAATGGGGCACCGGAATCCCAAAGTCAGGAGCAACTCCTGGGCTTGGGTAGAGCCAACCTCAAGCCCTGTCCTCACATATGCCTCACCCCATCCTCTCAGAATGATCCCTCAAAACCTCTACCACCATTTCCACAGAGACGATGTGGCAGGATCACGCCTGATAGCTCATCCAAGCCCAACCTGAGCCCTACACAGAGGCCTGGGGAGCAGCGCACCTATAATCATAAGTGGCGATCTTCTTGCCATTCTCCAGCTGCGAGGGGATGATTGAAAGCATTTTGAGTGAGTGGAGCTTCGTCAGAAAGTGGCTCTCTGAGGGTGGAAGACAGAAGACAAAAGCAGTCAGAGGAAGGACTACATGGGAAAAGCCATGGGGAGTGCTAGAAGGTGAAGTGAAAAGGCAGAGGAAACCGTGGTGATGCTAGGGGGTAGACTGGACAGCGCGCATCTCACCTCTCACCCTTCGGTTCTTCTTCAGCTGCCAGGTGGGTACAAACACAGTGACCTCTCGGTGTCCCCGGTTCCAGAAATACTGCACTGCTATAGCAATGCCTCGGCAGGAGAAGAAATGATGGAGGCCATGCCTGAGAGGTGATGGGAAATGAAAGAGCAGCTTGAGCACCAAAGACACCCCAACACCCTCTCCCTGACTTCCATCCTAAAACTCTGTGAGCAGCTACTGAGTACAGAGCAATTCCAGACATTGCCCATGTGCGTGTGCACATGTACGTAATGCACAGAGAATCAGAAGAACAGAGCAGCTCCATACTCTACTGCAGAGCTATTTTAGAGCTTAAAGCAATCAAAAATTCTCTGCCTGTGTACAGGCAAAGGCTGCTCAGCAAGAACAACTACACTACTACATTGGAAATTAAGCAGCCTAGCTTGTACGCACACCAAGACTTGGACAGCAATAAGTACTGTACAAGGAGGGCAGTGTTGAGGGTCAGAGTGGCTTCAGAGGAAGTCTGGACTGGGCCCTGATGCTTAGGCTGTGTGCTTAGAAGCTGGCCTGGGAGAAGCACTGGCCTTGGCATTGGGCACAACTGGGTCCAGAGGCTGGCCCAGTTCCTGGCTGACTCAGATACCTTAGGCAAGACTCCTCACCCCCTTGTTTGTCTGCAAAAGGGAGAAAAGAAACCTTCTTGTCCAGGGCAGCTAGGAAAAACTTAGTGCACAATGCTTCACATGTAGTAGCTGCTCAATGAGCCATTTCCCTTCTATCCTTTCCCCATTTGAACCCTACGCCTTTTATATGAGTCAGGATGGAATGCCCATACTCCACTGCTCATGAATTTCCTGCCCCAGGTCCCAGCATCCCCAGCCCAGACATGCCCACGGCTACTCACACCATAGCCACGCTGCTGCCATCGATAACCACTCTGCGCAATTCCTGGTTCCCAGGTTCTCCTGACAAGTTCAGCTCGAAGGGTGTGTTCAGGGCCTCGTGGTATCTCTGGAAGCTGGTCACTGTGCTATTTGCCTGTGGGTGGCGAGGTGACTGCCTCGGGCCCCCCTCCCAATCCTTCAGGAGTCCCTCTGTTTGGAGCTGGTGCTTACCGCTATGGGCCAAGGTGCTGCTGGGCTGGGCACCCTGCATTCCAGGCTCCCCCTGGCCCTTTGGTAAGGAGGCATCACCTCTTGACAAAGACTGGGCCTCACTTAGAAGTCTGGCTGCATCCAAGGCTGGCCCTTCACCTGAATGCACCTTCTGGACTGCAGACATTTTGAGAGCTCTGGAGGCTTTAGACACTTCAGGTGCTTTGGGTGTTGCAGATATTTTAGGAGCTGCAGACCCCAATTTAGGGGTTTCAGGCCCAGTGTGAGCTTTGAGTGTTTGGGAATCTGTAGGTGATGTTTTGGCTGCAGGCATCTTCTGAGCCATGACAGTTTTTGGCGTTGTAGATGTCACTTGAGCTTGTGAAACTGATGCTGGTTGACTGGCAGTGGCTTTCGGAGCTGTGGACTCCACGAGAGCAGCAGGCTTTGTTGGAGGCAAAGGCACTTTGGGAGCTGCAGGCTGCCTTTGAGCTAGGGGTGGGTTTTCAGGTTTGGGCACTGCTGCAGCCATGGGCATTTTGAGAGTTTCAGGCACTGTTTGAGCTCCAGGTGCTGATTGGGTTGTGAGCCGCCCTTCAGCCATAGATCTACCTTGAGCGGTGGGTGCCCCCTGTTCTGCAGGTGGCACTGAAGAGGGTCCCTTTATCAGCCACTTACAGTCTTTCTGCATACTTCCTTGGTTCCCTCGCTTATCTCCAGCTTGGGTGGTAGAGGCTGTAGGTAGACGTCCTGAGCTAACCTTGTCCTTCTCACCGGAGCCTCCTGGGACTACCAATAAACTCACAACTTTTGGGGGTGTCCCTGGCCTTGGGCAGTTCTGTAGAGTTGCCTCTCCTCCCAGCTGCCCATCTGGTCTACAAGCTGAGCCTTCTGCACTAGGCAAAGGAGCCAGCTCCTTCTGCTTCCACTCTAGATTTAAGGGCAAGGCATTCTGCCCTGGCAGCTTCAGCTGAATGGGGCCCAGTGGTCTCTGCCAGAATGGGAGACTGAAGCATGCCTGAGACAGAAGCCAGGCCAGGTGCAGAGAATGCAGTTCATTGATCCTCCAGAAAGCTGCAGCAATAGTTCCTGGCCACAAGGGCCCAAAGGCTGGTTCTGGGGCCCAGGCCTTCCAGGATGGACACACACCCAGAGCTGACACAGGAGGCTTAAAGAGGAATTTCTCTACCTTCTGGACCTGCTTTTGCTGCAACAAGGCTGGTGTGCGGTTTGGAGAGTCCTGGCTGCTGCTGGTTTGTACCAGCCCTTCCTCTCGCACACTGTCCGTACCACTTTGGCTGCTGGAACCGACCCTAGAGGAAACCCAAGTTTGTTGAAAAGGTAGGAGGGCCAGTTTTCCCCCAAACTACCACCATTTCCTTAGGGTACAGGGAACAGGCATGAGTCAGAGAAGCCAGACTCATTGTCCAGAACTTACCGTACCAGTTGGTTTGCTGTCCTCTGCAGTGTGTTCTGGAATGGGATCAGGGACTTGGTGGCTCCCGGGCTGTTTACTCTCTTTGGGTTTTCTGGGCCCTCAATCTGGAAGGTCCCCACCTCAAGGAAGGAGCCAGGACTGTCTCCCGTGGACACCACAGCTGAGTCTTCCTTTTGCTGCTGGGGAGGGCTGATCAGGACCTCTGGGCTAGCGCAGGTACTGGAGATGCCAAAGTGGCTGAGCCACTCAATGATGTCCTCCTTGCCTGCAGCATCCCTCACCAAGCTCAGCAGCAGCTCCTGAACAGCTGGGGGCAGCTGCAGCAAGTCCCCTGCATACTGGTCACCTCGGATCCACACCAAGGCTCCAAAAGCCCGGGTCACCTCAGCCTCCCAGATCCCCCGGGGGGTCAGCAGAGGTGCAGGGCCCCAGCGCAGCCGTGCCACCAACTCCTCCAGCCAGTTTTGGGTCATGGTGAAAGACTCGGTGAGTCCGCCTACCATCAGAGAGCCAGGAGGACCAGGCACCAGATAAGCCAAGGTGCTCCAGCAGAGGCAATCCAGAAAGAGGCCCTGGGCGCCCAGGAAGGCACAATGCAGCATCGGTGGGAAGCGGACCTCCTTCCACAGCTCTGGACTACACAGGCCCTTCAGGTATTCCTGGGCATATGGAGAATCAAAGGAAGCCAGTCTGTCATGGGCTGCCACTGGCTCTGTCCCATGCCCCCCTGCCAGCCCTTACTGAGCATGTGCCTCCCCCGTTAATTCTCCCGGGGCAGCTACCCCCTCCTGATCCTGTCCTTTATGCATTCATTTCTTCCCAAGGAAGGTTGGTGGAAATTTGAGGATGAAGAGGGAAAAGAACCAGGCTTGAAGTCAGAGACCTAACTCTAGTTCCAACCTAGCCAACACTATTAGGATTGTGGGAAATCTTTTCAGGGACTCTTGTCTCTTCACATATAGAATGGCAAGTTAAACTAGACACCCGTGAGTCCAGTCCTGCTTTGGGATTGTGAAACTGTGTGACAGAGGGAAAGGAGCCACATACTGCTGAGCACTCCACAGGAGAAAGAACTTGGGCAGCCTACCCTTGGGGCAAATTATTTCCCGCCAGCTCCTCTAGGGCTTTCCCTATCTATAAAATGGGGATACTAAAGGCTCCTGCCTCATTAGGATACTGAAAGCTTTAGCAAGCTAACACCTAAGAAGCATTTAGGGTGGTCCTCTGCGCTGCCTGTGCCCTTTTTTGCAGCTCACAAGGGCTACATAGCTGGCCTAAGGACACACACAGGCTGACAGTGAGTGGGTCAGAATCACAGCCCACATCTATTTAAAACCAGATACCTGGGCCAGCGGATTAGCTCAGTTGTTTAAATATCTTCTCAGACAAATGCAGTCAGGCGCATGGACTGGGGTTCGATCCCCAGCTTGACAAGCCTTACCCAGTGCACTGCAGCCTGAGCCAGTCAAAAAAATCCTTCGAAAACCGGGTACCTTTCATCTGCTCTGGCTGACTGCGCAGAGCCTACCTGGTAATCCTGTAGGATTCTACCTTAATCTCCTCCCGAAGTTCTCTAGCATAACCTGTAACTATGGTAACTCTGTTGCCTAAAACAGACAAGAGATAGGTACTAGGCTCCAGTCCAGGGAAACACCTCACAGAAACACACAATAAATAACCATAACAAAGGCCTCTCACTCCCTGAATAAGCAGGTTTCCTAGGAGAGGATAGGTTCCTCCACTCTCCAGCCAAGTCCCACCAGCACAGCTGCATAGGCTCCAAGGTCCCTCTTCTGCCAACCCAGGTAGACCACGTCTACCCTCATGCCCTTCCCCCTCCCAGTGTCTGTGACAATCATCCCTCTCCTCCATCTCCATTAGGGAACAAATGCTTCACTTTAGATATCTAACTTCATCCTGAAGACCTCCCCACATCTCTGCTCCAGACCCAGGCACCCGTGCTGCTCAGAATTACGCAGACCTCTTCTACTTAACTTAGACCACGGATGTACCTCACTT
>PVKN010022556.1:0-15111 GCA_004027915.1 Capromys pilorides
AAGGGTTCATCTCTACTCTGTATCTTTGCTAGCCCCCAAATTCTGCACGACCAAGAGCACCTCTGAATGAGTCTGTGGCTCTCTTTTGACTAAGAATGGAAAAAGGCAACCCCGGTGGATGATGTCAGAAAGAAAGCTTTCTGATGACACACCTCATGCATTCAGGAGCCAAGTCATCCTGATGAAGAGCACGGCCTAGCCCAAGCCCCAAGTCCTCTGACTTGGTCACTGCAGGAGGGGGGCACCTTTGGCTTGATACCTGAAGCTGGCACTCTTCTGTCTCTGCTTCCTGTCCGCCATGAAGCGGGCAGCTCTGCTCCACCACACCCTTCTTTCATCGCATCTCTGCCATGGAATCAACTGACCGTGTACTAAGCTCTCTGCAGTGGCGAGCCAAGTTAACCTCACCTCCTTTATACTGGGGGTGACGGGAAGGTTTGCCAAGGTATGGAAAGCCAATGATACAAGCTGCTTCCCTTCTCTGACTAGACCAGAAATACCCCTGTAGTTGGCTGCTACACACCCCCTGACAAAGAAGTCTCCAGACACAGAGGTAGCAAACCTTTACCATCGTGACCAAAAAATGACCTTAACGTGCTATTAGGAGCCACCTCAGGCTGCATCGCAAAATATCATAAGCTGAAGGATTTCCACAGCACGCCTGCATGTCCCCCTGGTCCTGGAGGATGGCAGCTGAAACCCGAGGACAGTAGTAGACCAGAAGCCAGTAGGCCAGGCTCTGATGAGGTCTCTTGTCCTGGCTTGCATGAAGCTGCCTTTGAGCTGTGCTCTCCTGTGTCAATGAGAAGACCATGAGCTTCGTGGTGTCTCTTCTTACGTAGACACCAAGTCTGTCATGCAGACTCTGCCCACACAACCACATGGAACCCTAAATGTTTTCCCAATACCCTGTCTCCAGATACCATCATGCTGGGGGTTAGGGCTTCAATATGATGGGTATAGGACTAAATATTTACTATAAAACACAAGCTTTACCAGAATCTTCCATACCTTCCACTAAAGCCCTAACTCCACTCTATTTCTACCCACGAGTATTCCTTGGAAACTACTCCTGTATACATGCAAGATAAAAGCTCATCTTTTCTCCTGCTAAGCTGCCTATTATCAAGTAATTTGCAGTCCCCTGAGGGCCCACACCTAAATTGGTAAGGCAAAGTCAGGCCTCGTAAGGTCGCAAACTGTATTTCTCATCTCCTTATAAAGCTGAATGGATAAAAACAGAAATGTAAATCTTCCAGTGAGGCGGACTGACCCTTGTTTTGGTAACTATTCTCCCACAAGCACTCAGGTTTCTACAAAGTCAGCACTCTCTGCCAGAATTAACATGGAATCAGGGCTGGTGAGATATAGTTCAGTGTACTAAGTGCTTGCTTAGGCAAACACAGGGACAAGAGTTCGATCTCCAGTACCACATGCCGCACTAGCCCCACCCCTGGGCATGATGAGCCAGCCACTGAGTCTTGGCACAGTGGTACATGCCTTTAATTCCAGCAGTGGGAAGGCTGAAAACAGGAGGACTACTATGAGTCCAAGCTGCATACTGAAATCCTATACCAAATACACTAATAAAAAAAAAAAAAAAGAATTAACATGGAATAAGTAGGAGCTCACAGGTTTTACATAGAGGAAAAAAAAATATTCTATCTGTCAATGACAATGTCCTCTAACATGATTTATCTAAATAATAGCATTTCTTCTCTAAAGGCACCCAGAATAATAGGGGCCTGGACTCTAGGGAGGAAAGATGTATAGGCCCAGCTTGGCCTCAACACTCCTGGTGGAAAGTAAGTCATGAGCCAGGCCTGTGTCAAGAGCAGGTTGCTGGTGCTGCCCTACACTGGTACATAAGAGCTGCTTGTGAAATTTCAGAAATTTTGTAGCCTAGTAGCTTTAAACTGGCCATGGTGGTAACTCACGCACCATGGAAATGGGCAAACATTACAAACCTAGCTGGGCATAGCGGCACATGCTTATGGTCTTAGCACTCTGGGAACCTGAAGCAGGAGGATCAGCTCCCTGTGTGACCGGGGCCTGGCTTACTGCTCGCTTCCTACCTGAACGTCCCATCCCAAGCTTGGACGCTAGGTTCCTCTTGCAAGATTGGGGCCCGAGGAGAGGAGAGTGGAAAAGGAAGTCTGCAGACCCTGGGAGCAAGCAGGATCCTTGTGCCTTCTTGACCACTGTGTAATTCTCTCTGTCTGCCCTGTCTTTAACAAGCATGTGGAAATCTAGCCTACGGGTAACTAAAGGGAGTACCCAGTGGTATGATGTAAAGTGCTTCGCCCCTGCTGCTCTGGAAGGAGGAGGAGAAGCTCTGGTTTGTTCCTTTGTTTCCCTGCCCTGGGCATTGAATTCAGGTTCTTTCCACTGAGCTACACCTACAGCCTTACTTTTGTTTTGTATGAAGAGTGTCCTGCTTGGTTGTCCAAGTTGGACTTGAACTTGTGCCTGTGTTACACTTGGGCCAAACTACCCAGAGAGCAGGGACAGCTGTGGGGAGCCTAAGAGGCAGGGCAAGCTCTGATGAGGCCACCAATTTGGAAATAAGCAAATAAGCATTCCTGAGCAGTTGCCAGTGGAAACCAAGCAGTCCTTAGAGTAGGGAAACCATAACAGATTAGGTGTCCTAGGGCCAAATGCGGACAAGGACACCAGAGTTACCTGGGAAATAGGACTGACCATTGCTAAGCTACAAGTGGCTTGCACACACTTGTTAGAAAGTGTTCTGTGTGGTCCTGGACCTTCCGTCGCCCCAATCCACACTCACTGCCTGCATCATGGTGGTTTGCCAGAAACTACCAGAAAGCATGCTTCCAAGGGGGCATGGAGCAACCTGGGCATCTCTGGCTGGCTCAGGGTGGGTGTTGGAGGGCATGTCTGGGCTGAGCAGCTCTGGTGCCCATGTGGGTATCAACACAGACAGCTGAACAGCTTTCACCAGGCTGGCAAGGGCCACCTCTCCCATTCTCTCCTTCTACCACCTCCACTGACTGGTCAAGGTAGAGCGAGAAGAACCAAGAAGTTGAGAGACCCAGGAGAGCAAAGCCATTGGCTTAATGAAGTAATCTCATCCCCTCCCTCCCGAGCTATACAATGAATAAATTTGCAATCACCAGCTCAAGGATACACGAAATGGTGCATGACTTTATTTTCTTTAAGCCAAATTCAATCTGACTTCAAATCTAATCCCATGAGGCCAGGAAGAAATGCATTCTTGTTGATTGTTGGGGCTCCCTCCCTGCCACCTCCCTCCCTGCCAGGGTTATATGAAGGAGAGAGCAGTCCTTGCAAAGTAAAACTTTGGGACAGTCTGTGGTCTACATCAGTCCCCTGAAATCCAGCAGCTCTCCAGCACCTGGAGTATTAAGGTGCTGGGAATCTTCCTGACTAGTGTCAAGGCTTGGGTCATGACCTTCCCAGAGGCCAAGAGAAGGGCTCCTGGCTTCTGCATTGAGCTCTGTCAGTCCCCAGCAAGCAAAAAGATGCCCACAGGATGGAAGAGTAGAAGCCCCTATTCTTCCACAGCAAAGGGAAGAGCATACAGATTAATACCTCAACTCCTTCCTGTGTTGTGGGAGGGGGAAGAAATGAAGGCAGTAGGAGGTTGTGGGGATGGGAGAGGGGGCCCCAGGCAGCAGGGAGGATGGCACCAGCAGCTGTGATGGGGACTGCAGGTGCAGCCAGCCCTTGCTGTGGTGGCTGAGAAATTTCACTGCAGTTGACAGAGGAGCAGTGGCCCCCACAGGGTGACTGCTGCAGCGTCTTCCTCTCCAGGATGTGCAGACTCAGCTTTGCAGGGGCTGGTTCCCTCCTTGGAGCACAGAGCTCCCTGACAGCCTGTCTGAACTGTCAGGTCACCCTCACTGGGAAGCATGAAGCCCTCCATCTCCTCCCACCTCCCTCCATCACCATTCTGCCTCCTCTCACCTCTTAAAGGCCCCTGCTGCCATCCTCTCCCAGCCCCTCATGCTCCCTAGCTCCTGTGCGATCATCTCTTGTGCTTGGTTGAACACCAAGTTAATTGCACTGAAGACAGGAGAAAGGCAGAGGTGGAGTGGGGATGGGATGGGAGGTGGGATGGGATGGGACAGGGGCAGGGTGGGTGGGATGGGGACTGGTGGGGTGCCGTGGTGCAGCCCCACTCTGGACAGAGCCCACGGGTATGTGCAAGGCTGTTGCTCTGAAATATTGAAAGTTCTTGCTCAAGGAGCGGGGTCACCTTGGTTAGAACTTCTTACCCACTGTATGGCCTGCCTTCATCGTCCCTGGGCAGATGTCAAGGAGCAGGGTACAATGTCTGGTGGCATCCGGAACCCCAAGCTCTGTGCTCAGGATGCCTCAGTTCGCAGCTTGAAAACTCCACGGCAGCTCAGACTTCCTGAAGTCACTGCTGCAGCTGGGCCCTAGCTCTGCTCGAAAACCCTGGCCCTGATGTAAGAAAACCATTGACCTCCCCCAACCCCTTCTCCCCGCAGTAATAGCAATAATAACTGCTATTAACTGAGTGTCTTCCACAATCGATTCCTCAGCACCACCCTGAGACTGTGCAGCACCTTAAAGAGGGAAGGAAGCCAGGAAAAATCACTTACACAAGGCCGCAAGGGTGAGCCAGAGCGGAGAAAGAGAGCAACTTTGCTGCGCAGCCCTGGGCCTTCAGTAATTAGCCTGGAGTCACAACGGAGCCCTGGAGGAGTAAGTTTTGGGGGCCTGAATGACACTGAAAGGCACCCAGAGAGGAGAGCACACTGGAAAGCTGGGGGAGGGGGGCATGGGGCACACAGAGGTTGTATGAAGCATACAACATGCACAACCACAGCTGAGATCCAGCGCCACCCAGCTTTGCCTTTCCATCTCTTGGGACAGCATGACTCACACTGGGGTGTGTGTGTGTGTGTGTGTGTGTGTGTGTGTTGGGGGAGCTTATGGCGCATATTCAGACTCTACAGGCCTAAGGGTTGAGGATCTGCTGTTGTAATAGCAATCAGGTGACATGGATGCCATTGATGGCCGACCATATATTCAGAAGCAAAATTTGAGTGTAGTTCCAATCTCCAGGTGATTAAACTGCTACACTGAGTAGAGCAGGGCATGTCTACCTTGCCTGAGTCTCTTCCTGAGCTCTCAGAAGGGGTTACAGGACCCCAGTGTCCCACTCTGCCTCTGAGGAGGACGCACGTGCCCCTGCTTGCTGCCCACGTGCAAATGAAAGGCACCACACTTCACGTCACAATTGCTGGCATCAGAGCAGCTTAGGGAACCAGAGGGACGGAGGAAAGTAATATCCTCACAGCCTGGGGGGTGTAAATAATGAAAGTCGGATCCATAAGTAATTACTTTTTAATTAATTAGGAATGATGAATAGCAAAGACCAAGCTACTCTCTGGTGGAGGGGTGTTAACTGTAATAGCCTTGTTCCTTTCTCTGCTCAAATTGATTTGCTGGGGGAGGAGGCAGAGGAGAGGGCTCACCCTGGGCCTGGAGGACCAGGGCAAGCAAAGCAGGGCAGGAGGGCTGGCCCAACTGGCAGGACTCAGCCAGAGGACCACCGCCGAGCTGGGGAAAGCTCTCCATGGAACTGAGAAGTCCGCTGGCCCAGAAGCGACGGGGGAAGAGAAGGGCTGCATTTTTCACTTGTAAACTCTTCCCCAACTTTCCTAATTAATCTTCACACACCTCCTGGGAGGCGGAAGCGCTTCCTCCTTGCTCAGCAGCAGCCTAGTCGCTAGCTAGCTGGGAGGGAATTAGGGGGTGGCTGCTCCGAAGTCAGGCCACCCCTCCCTAAGGCAGCTGCACTCTGTGGGCTGGGAGCAGGAAGGAGGCAGGTGACGCCCTCCGGGCAGGGTAACCCCTGAGCACTGTAACCCCCAAAACCTGCTGGCCCTGGCTCCAGAGAGCAGAGCCATTCTGAGCTTGGCCCTTCCTTCCACGAGTCTGAAAAGAAACATTATCAAAAGACACAAAAAGCTGACCCTCACACTCCCACCTTCTCCGTTTGCAAAGGAGGCCAGGAGGATCACAGATGTTGGTTGCCAAGCAGCACCCGCAGGGCCCCTGGTGCCTCCCTGTGCCCATTTACGCAGGGGCTCAGACGGCAGCCAGGACAGTGCTGATGCCTTTGCAGGAAGGCCTGGGCAGGATGAGGTAAGGCCCAGATGGTGTCCACACACAGCACAAAATGTCAAGGGGGCACCCAAACAGTGGCACACATTTGCCAGCTTGGCCTCCCCAGGTGAACGGCCGAAGGCCCGGCCACCGGCACGTGACCATCACTGCACGCTGTGATGCCGAGGGAACCCGATCTCCAGGGCGCAGGTGTCCACTCCGTCAGCTTGGACTAAGTAGCTTTGAAGAAGGAGAGAAAATCTGATGGGATGAGAAGAGAAGCCAGGAAAAGAAAGGAGAGGACCAAGCTTTATTGAGCATCCCTGGCAGATTCGTGGAACCCCTCTGAGAAAGCTTTCTTGCCCCTACATACAGGGTGTAGCAGCCAGCGCCTAATAGAGAAGCAGATTTAACACCTGTGTACACAAAAATGTGAGGCTTTACAGGATTGGCTCACAATGGTCACCCACAGTCAGGTGTAGAAGAGTACAGAGGATGTGTCTGCCTGCTGGAGACCTGGAGGAGTCGCTTCAAGGCCTGGAGCCTGCAACAGTGCCCTGTGCTGTGTCCAGAGGCTGCAGAGTCTGCACTGGTAGCCAGGAGACAATGATCTCGGGGAAGGTGAAAGCTAGAGCTCCACCAAAGGAATGGAGGAGTTTTCCATTCTGGTGAAGTTCCTCCGTAGGGTGAGTCCTCCACACACAGAATTACACTGATCTAATTAATTGGGTATTTCTTACTCAAATTGACACCATCGGTCACCCACCTGGGCATTACAGACCTGCATGGAATAAACTCTAAAGGACATATCCAAATGGTAACTAAAGGCTGGCCAGATGGCTCAGTGGATTAAAACACCTGCTTAGGCAGACATGGGGGTCAGAGGTTGATTCCTAGCCTGCCATGCTGGCCCCACCCCTGAGGCACACTGAGCCGGCAATTGAGACTGGTCGTGGTGGGTACGCCTATAATCCTAGCACTTAGGAAGCTGAAAACAGGAGAATCACTACAAGTCTAATCTGTGTAGTAAGACCCTGTAGACCCCATTGCTGGCCTTAGGCAAGAGACTCACCTCGCTTTGAAGTCCTGTTAGCTCTCTGCCTCACCAGAAGCCTCCCTTCCGGTGCCTGGGAAGATTTATCAGGATGAACGGATCTCACAGTGGTCCAGACCAGCATCTCTTGAAGAGACTGTGTCCACAGAGGCCCCGGGAAGCTTGGGGAGACTGAAGTCACTAAAGACCAGATGTGACCCTTTATTGAGCCTCCGGCCCCTCTCCTAATCCCAGCCCTACACTGTCTTGTCTTTCTTGGAAGTTTGGATAATTTTTTCATGGGTTTGTTTTTGTTTTTGTTGCTGAAGTAGAGTCTTTCTAAATAGTCTAGGCTGGCCTTAGACTTTTTGTGTAGCCCAGGATGGCTGGCCTTAAACCACACTCTTCCTACCTCGGCCTCCTGAGTGCTGGCATTATAGGTATATGCCGCCCTACCAGCCTTCATTTTTATTTTTAAAAAATATTGCTTTAAACTATCCTGAGTTTTGGGCCCTTGATCTGATGTCCTTGCTCTTGGTCTTGTTTGGAAGCCATATGGTAGGATGAACCAGGAGAGAGATGATTTTGGAATCAGGAATCCAACCAAATCCATCTTCACCACTCTGTGCCCTGCCCGGCCTCAGCTGCCTCCACTATCCATACAAGCTACGAAGGTCTTCACAGAGAGAGGGTGACTTAAGGCACCAGTGCCACCTTAGCACAGGGTCCAACAAGTGGCACAGGCTCACCAAACAAAGCCACCTTCCCTCTTCACCCCCTCCCCAGCCCCACGGCCTTGACCACAAAGGAGCCTGAAACTCAGGGGCACACAGAGAGTCCAACACAGCAAGGTAGGCCCCCCCAACAACTTTGCAAGTTCTTCCCAAGCCTCCATTTGGCCAGAGGAGAAATGAGCTACAGACTCAATGTGAAAAGGAACCAGCCATCATTGAGCTGAGTGAAACCAATTTGTTCAGGTTAACTGCAGCCAATTAAACTTTGGGCTTTTTTTTTTTTTTAAGTTGCCCCAGGTTGGGCTGTCTTGGGGAAGTTGATTTCTGGCCAGGTGCCTTCATCTACTCTCACCTGACTCCCTGGACATGAAGGGAAAAAATGGATTTCAAAGTCACAGAGGAGCAATTCATAGATGGCAATGGGCTGGGAGGCCAGGTCAGAGGGCAATGGATGATGGGAATTGTCTGTGAGCCAGCCCCTGGGACGGGCATTGCGTATGGTGGAAGGGAGGCCTGGCCCAGGCCTGGCTGCCACTCAAGGTGCCGTCCAGGAGTAGCTGGAGGAGAAATGAGCTGTCTCGGGCCAGCATAGGATGCTTGGTCCCCTCAAGCTTCCCAGAGCCTCTGTGGACACAGTGCTCTTCAAGAGATGCTGGTCTGGACCACTGTGAGATCCGCTCATCCTGATAAATCTTCCCAGGCACTGGAAGGGAGGCTTCTGGTGAGACAGAGCTAACAGGACTTCAAAGCGAGGTGAGTCTCTTGCTCAAGGCCAGCAACAGAGACAGTGTCAAATCCCATCTGTCTGACTCCCAAATCTGTGCAAACAACTAAGGTAGAACTAATGGGGCTTAAGAAAAGAAATCAAGATGTGCAGGAAACCAAGAGGGACCCCCACAGCTTCAGAGTGTGTTGGTCATCCTGTCTGCAGAGCAGCCATCTCAGCTGTCTGTGTTTCTTTATTCTTTTTTTTTTTTCCCCCCCTTTGGCGGAACCAGGGGTTCAAACTCATGACCTTGTACTTGCCAGGCAGGCACTTGTGCCACAGAGCTATCTCCCCAGCCCCCTTTGTTTCTTTATTCTAATAAACTTTTAGCCTTAAAACCAGGCTATGTCTGATTTCCACCTGTGTACAGACACAAGCCCACATTGACTGGTGACAGGCAAGGTGTGATTGAAAAATATGTCAGGTGTCTAATTCTTTTTTTTTTTTTTAATTTAAGATACATTGCTATTAACTCCCCTCAATTCATTTGAACACACTTGTCCCACCACTCTTGCTGCTCACTCTCTGGAGCAGTTCAGGAAGTTTTCTTTCTTGAGTATCTTTAGTTGCACTGTTGTGGCTGCCTCAATGTTCTGAACTGATAAAAGAAAAAATTACCTGTCAGTTTGAGTTGTTTTGTTGTGGATACCGGGTCTCACTAGGTAGCCCAGGCTGGCCTCAGACTCACAGCGATCCTTCTGCCTCAGCCTTGCCAGTGCTGCGGTTACAGAAATGTGCCATCATACCTGGGCCCTCTCATACTCATTTTAACTCTGGGAAAAGAGTGAGAATTCCCACGCTGCCAGACTCAGGGAATAAGGTGGATGCGGACTCACTGCAATGCTTTTACAAACCCGCCTTTCTGTAGAATGGTAGCAGCCTTCTGCAGACCTTTATCTGGCCTAGTAAAGACACTCACGAAGGAACCCTTTCAGAACTGCTTCAGAAAAGGGGAAGAATGAGAGGAGAGATAGGTTTGAAGCCAGAGGGAGTGTTTAGAGGGGGATTAATGGTGATGAACCTTTCAGTGTAATGAATTGTCTGTGCTTAAACGTTCTCCACCAGTCCATTTCCAAAGCACCTGGCCATTCACCAAGAAAGATCCTCTGTGTGCTTCCGTCCTGTGCTTCCGCTGGGGCTCAGGTCCCTCCCATCTGAGTCAGTTCTCCACCCATTCCTGGGGCTCCAGGAATCAAGCTCAGGAACCCCACTGCATCCAGCCCATGAGAGGCCCGGGCTGGAGGTGGCAGGTGGGAAGAGACAATCCCAGGGATTCTAGCCCTGACTCTGGCCCTGAAGACAGCAGGTGACCTATGCCCACAATCTCCTCACAGTCGCAGTGGTTGGGATCCCTGTCCCGGGCTGAGCCCTGGCTGTGATCAGCTCCCTGTAAGGCTCCATGCAGTCATGACTCATGGGATCCAACCTGTGTGCCAGCAGAGGTGTTGTCCTCAGCTCACCACTGGTGCCCCGGCAGACACGGATGTCTCAAGAGAGAGGAGGAAGAGCACAGACTCTGGACATCCAGACACCACGTATTTTTACCAAGTGCCCTAAGAACTTTGCCCACCGAGCCGTGAAACATGCAGAGAACTCTGACCCCTCCTGCTGATGAAGATATTCCTGCCTCATGTCCCTGCCTTCTTTCAAGCCCTATAATAAAAAGCCTGCTTCGCTTTGCTCCCTCTTTTCACCCTCTGCCTACACCTGGGCCCAATAATTTCTGCGCCTTGTTGCCTTTATACAGACGCGGTGGTCCTGGCTGGTCCCTGCCTTTCCTCATGTCTTACGCTACCCGGGTTCCGTCCTCTCACCCTCGCACCTGCGGAGGTTACTCCTGGCTGCTCCCTTGGCAAGTCCTACGGCATCCCTCAACCCTGCTGTCTTCACTGCTTGCTTCTTAGCCAAGAACAATGAGCCAGTGGAGCAGGAGGCCACTGCCACTGAACATTTTGCACAGGGGATGGATACACTGTGGCTGCTCTGCTGGGATGAGCAGCTCACCGGGATTATAAATTCAGCCCCAGTTAATGAGCTCAAGGAAGTTTTAAACGGAAGACACTTTATAGTGTTTGTAAAGAAGAAAAACCAGAAGATAGAAAGCTGCCCCAGAAGGGAAGGAACAGTGGTCTCGCAAAAGGCAGATTCCTGTGGGCCTTTGTCCCTGGCTTCCTCTTTTTTAAAAAATGTTTTTAGTACAGGGTCTCACTACACATCTTAGACTCATAGTGATTCTCCTGTTTTCAGTCTTCCCAGTGCCAGGATTATAGGCCTGGGCCACCACACAGGTCCTGGTGGCTGCCTCAGCCTGCCCAGGGGCAGTGCCAGTGTGGCATGTGGTGCCAAGGATGGAACTTTCATCCCTGCACTTGCCCAATCAGGCACTTAATCCACTGAGCTATCTCACTGGCCCTTTTATCATTCCAGGGAAGAATTTCCACAATTGGATTGGCTCCCTGGATGAATTCCAGGCCGCAGTTGGGCACCCCTACCTGTGTGCACCCTCCTTTTGGTGGGCCTTGCCTGATCTCCTCCTCCCCACTGTGCTTGTCAGAGACTTATTTCCAGGATTCAAAGACTGGTTAGGAGGATCCTCTCAGGCAATGTCACTTGGGTTAGTAACGAAGTAGGAGTTGCGTGTATCTCGTTCAGTACTACAGTCATCTGTAGTGCAGATATATATTTGTTACATTAAATAAGAGTTTTCTCTTAGGTTATGCATCTGCTCCACCCTTTGTCTCCTTTGCATTCTACAAGAGGCGAGGTGGGGAACCTGTGTTGGTTTCCAGTACCTGGTTTGCTTTGTGGTTGTTCGGTCAGTCAGCCCTGCCTCAGGTCTTTTGATGTAAGTTCCTTTTAATTGTTTAATCCAGCACTGGGGAGGTACCTCAGTGGCATAAGCATCTGTCTGGCAAGTCCAAGGTCTTGAGTTTGATTCCTCATACTACAAAAAGAAAAAATAATAATTGTTCCATCCAGTAAAGTTGTAACTCTGCTAGTCAGGATTAGCCAGGAAACCTAAGAAAACTCTTTCTCGGCCTACAGATCCCTTTCCCTGGCAAAAAGGTAGCTTCTGTGTGCTCTGATCCCAGAGGGGGAGAGCACCTTAGGACACACGGGGAGTAGGGCCACATGGGGCAGGACTAGGACAGGAGGGGCACAAGCTCAGGCAGAGGCCTTCACTGCAGTTCAGAAAGCAGTGGGCGAGGCCCCATAAGCAGGCATGGGATTGTCTGGCTGTGATTTCCATGGCCTTGGGGCCATGGACCTTAGAGTGTACAGGCAATGTCCAACAGGGAAGCAGTGGGCAGTCCGGGCTGGGCTTCTTAGACTCGATTCTCTCTTGTCCATGAGAACCACTGGGATTTCTCCACCAGGACCCAAGCCCTTCAGTCACTGAATGAACCTGAAACAGAGCAAGAATTTAAAACACACTATGAAAAACATAAAATAAAATATAAATGGCTGAAATGTAGCTCAGTGGTAAAGGCTTGCCCAGCATGTGTGAGGCCCTGTGTTCCATCCCCAGCACTACAATAATGATGATGATGATGATGATGATGATGATGATGATGATGATGATGATGATGATGATATAATAATAATAATAATAATAATAGCAACAAACACACCTTTAAAAGTGCACATGTAACAAATAGCTATTTTAAGGGTACTGCTCGCACACATATACACAAACACGCCACAAATCCTGTAGACAGTTGTTTTTGGGATAGCAGGAGCCAACAAAGGGTGAGAGGGACAGAGCAGCAACAGTGCAAGCCCCTGCGTGTCCCCTGAGGCAGCGGGTCATGGTCGCTGCTCTCTGCTTCATGCCCAGTCCCTGAACTCAGCGGCCCAGGTCAGGAACCCAGAATGTGCTGAGCCTGCTGCTGAGGGCTCGGAGGCTAATGATGATCAGATTTAATAACTATTAGTGATCTGCGCGTTTTCTGCAGCCAGTGAAATAATTGCATAAGAGAGCGGGTGGAAGGAAGAAAGCCATAAACGCCTTTTTCTTTCGGCATTAAAATGGCAAAGCTATAGAGCTTACCGCAGTGAATTAGCAGTCTGTCTTCCTGGCATCTTTATCTCCTTGTCCCCACACAAAGCAAATAAAGGAGCCTGCAGGAGCTCTGGCGCTGGCCTCCCTCAAGCAGCCACTAGCCCCCAAAGGAGTCCAGGCCTGGGCAGAAGTCAGGAGAGAGAAGATTCCTGAGCTCCCTGCTGGGGAACAAGGGGCAGTGAGGGCATACAGAGGGGGCCAGGGGTGCTAGAGAGAGCTGCCCCTCCTGGAACAGGGGAACTGAGTGTGTGGGGGCCCTGGGCCAGTGGGAATAACCCAGGAAATCTCACACATGGGAGAAGAGAATGCCAACTGCCAGCAGGTGGCCAAGGATAGCAGGAATGCAGGTCACTGTAGCACTGGGGCACTGGAGCTCCAAGACACACTGTCCACTCCACGGGCATGTAACCAGCGCAGTCGCCCAGGGTCCTGCTCTGGAAGGGGCTCCACACCTGCAACCTCATGCTCTGAGATTCTCTTCTTAAAGCCATGGAGGGTCCATGACTTGTTAATGAAGCCAGAGGGGGCAGTGGCACACGCACCAGAGGCCTGAAGCTACGGCAGGCCCTTCCCTCCCCCTGCATTCTCTCTCATTTCCTTGTGATGATCCTCAGCAGCCTGCTCCCCTCCCATCTCCAGGGCTAGTGGGTGCCAGAAGATCAAGGCTAGGGATGTGCATCCCACCCTTCCCAAGGACCTGCAGAGCCTGTGTTCACCCCTCAAGCAGCCTCATGCCCAGGGGTGGCACTCACAGCAAAGACATCAAAACAGCTCAACAGTGAAGACAGGGGAGGATTTTTTTTTTTTCTCAAAAGATTTCTTTCTGCTTTTGAACAAGACTGGGCTGTTGTCTTAGTTACTTTTCTCTCCTGGCTAAGACAAAGTGCTCAACACTCAAAATTAAAGAAGGGAAGGTTTATTTAGCCCTCCGTTTGTGCAGGATTCTGTCCATAATCAGCTGGCTGCTAGACAGAGAGGCATGTGGCAGAGGGCAGCTGTGCCTGGCTGTGGAAAACAGCAAGATCAGTAAGAACAAAAAGGGAAGGACAGAGCCCAGGCTTCCTTCCCTCACTTATGTTGTATGCAGGCTACCCACCCTAGGGCCCATGATCCCAGCATTGGGCCATGAGCCCATCGAAAACTCTAGAAGCCCATCCCATGACTACATGAGGCTTTTGGGAACTCTAGACACAAGCCACAGCAGCTGTTTAACAGCGTTCACTGGGTCAGCCCTGGCTCTTACTTTAAATCCTTTGATGAGTGCTTTGAGACTCAACCAAGGTGTATGACCCATGGAGATAGAAACACAAGTCACAACTCCCTCAAAATCTGTAACTCCAAGATTGAATGGCCTCTCCCCTGTAATCATGAACTCCCCTCATTGGCTGGATAAAATCTAAATTACTGCTCAACAGCAAATGTTGTGGGATAATCTTCAGGCCTACCTTTTTTTTCTTTAAAAAAATTTTTTTTTTCAAAAACACGTTAGTAGTACATTCCCAATAATTGATACAATGCATATTGTTGTCCCTGTAGTAGTTATACAGAGCACAGGATGTAGACATGATAATTTTTCTAATCATTGTTGATACAAAAAAATTCTTCTCATTGAATTAAGAGAAAGTAGTTGTATACATAATCCAGTGTTCCATAATCACAGTGGGGTATTAGCAGAGCTGGCAATGTCTAAAGCTGTTGATTTAAACCTTTTACAGCTCAGCATGCTAATCTAGTTTTACATTTTATGCCTTGTAGTTAAACTTTTCTGCTGGGTCGTTAAGGGCAAGTTAAAGCAAGACCTGTATAACAGAACATGTAACTTTTGTATCTCCCAAGGTCAGTCAACTCACCTCAGGATTTACCTTGAAACCATGTACAGTGCTTTGTAGAACTGTTGTCAGCGACAGCCGTCTAGATGAGTCATGGCCATTGCTTGACCAGTTTGCTCTCTGTGAAAGCCCAAGAGAATGTTTTCTCTCTAGGTGACTCTCCTTAGGCACAATATACATCATCAATCCCTTTCCTCTGTGGTCCTATAATCTCCTTGAACAGAAATTTGGGGAATCACTGAGTTATAGGATATTACAGCACAGGTTCTCTTATGTCCTGAGTCCTCACTGACCTTGAAGGGCTAGGACCAAAATATTGGCAATCCTTGTAGCCCTTCTTTTCTCTAATTTTTGGTCTATAAACTTATATTCTTAATCCTCCAGAAGAGAAGCTTAGTGATACTATTACTCTATAACATAGGTACTTGAGCTTAACATCACTGTTTTTCTGAATATCAAACGTCTTAGACTTAACTTTGAATCAGTATTTTCCATCAATCATTGATATTCTAATAAATCCCTATACAATATGATAAAAGCAGTTACACACTTTTACACAGACA
>PVKN010022557.1:0-15093 GCA_004027915.1 Capromys pilorides
ATATATATATATATATATATATATATATATATATGTAATAATAATATATACTATATATGTATACACATACTTGCAGGTGTGGTGGTGCACACTATAATCCTGCCATGTAGGAAGTTGAGGAAGGAAAATTGCTACAAGTTGAAGGCCAGCCTGTGCTACACAGCAAGACCTTGTAATAACCTCCCAGATTCTGGGAAGATGCATGCTAATTTACTCTGCAATTCTACTGTAATTTATCCCTTGTAGCAGCTTTTTAAAAACTTGGGGCTCAATGTAGATATCATTATATGGTTTGTTTCTGGATGTCCCCCCAAAGCCTCATGTAGTCATGGGGTTGGCTTCCTAGAGTTCGTGACTCATTCACGACCTGGTGCTGGGACTGCAGTGTGAGTGTTGCACCCACCCTCCAGCAGACAGCCTGCATGCAGCATAAGGAAGCCAGAGAGGCTTGCTCTCTGACGCTGCTCTTCTTCACTGTTGCTCTTGCTGCCATGAGCTGCTGCCCTCTGCCATGTGCCTCTTTGCCTTGGAGCCAGCTGACTGGGGACTGACACCTCCAGAAACCATGAGCTAAACAGAGCTTTCCTTCCTTAATTCTGGGTGTCAGGTATTTTTTCCTCACAATGAGAAAAGTAACCAAGACAGATATAGTAAGAATGCATCCCTGTGGTGCAGGGCTCTGACAAAAGTACGTCATCATGTCCCATTAACCCCCTTCCACATTCCCTCATTCTTCTGCTTTCTAGTCTTCTGCCTTCTCTTGAATAGTGCATAACGGACACATAGTCCATTTAGTTTCTTTCTTTTACCACAATGCATTTAAAACTCATTCCTGTTGTTGCGTTGCCCCACTGTGTACATGTAACACTCTTTGTTTATACATTTTCCAGTTGAGGAATACTTGTTTTTAGTCTTGATATTTCACTTTTTTCATTTATAACTCATGCATAGCTAAGAAAGCTATACCTAACTTAATATCACAAAAACCTTTCCCCTGTGTTTCTTCTAGAAGGTTTAGGTTTCACATTTATTTAAACCTATGATCTATGCAGTTTCATTTTTTCATTGAGCACAAGGTATGAATCAAATTTCACTTTATTACAAGTGTTTTTTTGCAGTGGTTCTGGCACCATTTACAGAAAAAGATTATCCTTTTTCCATTGAATTGCTTTTCTACTTTGTCAAAAATTAATTGGTAGTACATGTGTGGGTTTATGCTTGACTTTCCTTTCTGTTCCAATAATCCTTATGTTTTATCTCTTCACTATCATCACACATCTTGATTAATATCAGACTATCTTGGGCTGGCCAAATAGTTCAGCAGACCAAAGCTCCTGCTTAGGCAGAGTGCAGTGGCCAGGGTTCAGGGTTGGATGCCTGGCATGTTGTGCCAGCCCCACCCTCAGGGAGTGCAGAGACAGCGACTGAGACTAGGAGTGGTGGCATGCACCAGCACTTGGAAGGCTGAAAATAGAAGATCCACTACGACTCCAATCTATGTAGTGAGACCCTGCAGACCCTGTACTAAATACATAAAATAAAATTTTAAAAATCACACTATCTTGATTACAGTAGCTATATCGTAAGTCTTAAAATGAGCTAGTGTGGCTTCCAAACTGTCTTTTTAAAAAGGAAAATCACCTTGCTTATTCTGAATTACTTGCCTTCCCTTATAAGTTTATTTTTAGAATCAACTTGTTGCCATGCACAGTGGTCCACACCTATAATCCAAGCACTCAGGAAGCTGAGCCAAGGCACCGCTGTGAGTTAAAGGCCAGCCTGCACTGCATAGCAAGACTCTGTCTCAAACAAACAAACGAAAGAATCAATATGTCAGTTTATACAGAAAGCATTAGGAACTTGATTGAGATGGTGCTGAGGGCTGGGGAGACAGCTTAGAGGACTAAATGCTTGCCTGGCAAGCACAAGATCCTGAGTTTGATCCCTGGTGCCACAAAAAAAAAAAAAAAAAAAAAAAATCATGAGATGGTGTTGAATAAAGTTAGAGAGAACTAACATCTTAGTGATACTGAATTTTCAGAAAAACATAGTTTAGTGCTTCATTTTATTTTACAACTTAGATTTCTTTCATCAATGTTTTGAGCTTTAAGCATACAGATCCTACATATATTTGATTAGATTCATATTTAAATATCACATTTGGGTGCTATTGTAAATGATATCTACCATTTTGATTTTTAATCATTATTAGTATATAAAATATATTCACATATTGACCTTATGGCCTATGACTCTGCTAACTCTAATAATTCTAGGCCACCATCATACAAATTGGGGCAGAACCCCAACTGCACAAGAAATAATCAACAAATGGGATCACATCAAATTAAAGTTTCTGCACCACAAAGGAAACAGGATAAAGATACAAGCTGTAAAATGGGACAAAATTGTGCCAGCTATTCCTCAAACAAAAGATTAATATCTGGAATATATATATATATATATATATATATATATATATATATATATATGAATATATATATATATAAATAGACCCTCTCCAAATAAAAGGCACAATAAAAAATGAGTCACTAAAAATGAATAGATCCTTCTCAGCAGAAATACAAATGGACAGTAAATATGTGGAAAAAGTGGTCAACATCCTTGCCCATCAGAGAAATACAAATTAAAACAATACTTGGATTCCACTGTGCTGCAGTTACTTCAGAAACTGGACTCAGGACCTCACTTCCTAGACATGCACTATACCCCTGAATTAAGTCCCTGGCCCACCATCTTACTCCCAATAAGTGGCTGTCATCAAGAAATCAAATCATAAAATTCTGAAGGGGCTGCAAGCAAAACGGAACCCTCCTACCTTGCTGGAAGGAATATAAATTAGCACAGCCATTATGTAAATCAGTATGGCAATTTCTCAAAAACTAAAAGAAGACATTCCATTTGTGGCTAGTAGTAAGGACAAAGCCAAGACCAAAGACCTATAACCAACCCCCCCCCAAGATTCCAATATAGACCTCTGTTTATTAAAAAGAAGAAATAAATTCCATTTGATCTGGTATTTCCCTTCTCAGTGACTTCCTGAAAGAGTTAAATCATCATGAAGCATGAACACCCAAGTTTACAGCAGCCCAACTTGTAGTGCCTGAGTCCTGGAAGCAGTCTTCCTGTCCACCAGCATATGAGTGCCTGAGGAAAACGTGGTATTGACACACAGGGGAACACTGCTCTGCCATACAGAAGGGCACGCTTGAGTCATCTATGGAAAAATGGAGGCACCTTGAGATCACAATCCTTAGTGAAGCAAATCGGACAACAAGCTTAAACATCACATGATTTCCCCTTTATATGAAACCCAAACTATAAATAAAGAGCAAAATAAAAGATAATAGGACATTTGCAAATAGGAGCAGGACCAGGAGATGGATGGAGTAGGGATAGAAGGAAAGGAAGAGGAGCGGAGGGAAGGGGAGAAGGGAGAGGAGAAGAGGACAGGGGAAGGGAGGAGAGAGGAGGGTAGAGGAAAGGCAGGGAGAGAAGACAAGAATCACAATGTGTTATGCACCTGTACCAACTTCCGGTGATGAAAGAAATCATGTACTACAGACATGTACCAAAACAAAAATCACAATGAGAAGAAATAATTCTGGAAGGCTTTTTGAAAATTCTCTTGAGATTGTTCTAGACTAAAAAGTTATCTGCAAACCGACACAATTTTATATTTTCCAATTCAAGCTATAAGCTGTTGATTTCTTTTTCTTACCTCATTGGGCTGACCAATATAATATTTGGTAGGGAGCAAGTGGATCTCCTTGCCTTGGTCACCAACAAGGGAAAAATACAGTCTCATCGAGTTTTATGTTAACTGCTTGTTTTCACAAGTTTAGTTAATGTTTTTTGTTTTTTGGTACTAGGGACCGAACTCAGGACCTTTCACTTGCCAGGCAAGTGCTTATTCCACTGAGCTATCTCCCCAGCCTTAGTTTAACAACTTTGAGTGCCTATAATAGCAAGATTTTAGAAAATGCAAAAATTAATCACATTCCATCACTAAATGGTAAAATATAAGTAATACTTGATGCATCTGTTTTTTCAAACAGATGTTCTTGAAAATTAGTATTGAACATGAAGCCAAATTTATCTCAAAACTAAGTCTGATACATACTCTAAATCAAAGTATACATTGAAATCAAATAGCCATTTATTCTCTCAACAAAACCAGACATATCTATGAAATAAATTCTCTTCTATGTGAGTTTGTACTGTTGAAAGTGGTTACCACGAAAGACAGAAGACCTGAAAAGCAAGCAGTTAAGGGTAGTAACTGCTGCCTAAAGAGAGAAATAAATTACTGACAATGATGGCGTGATTTCAGGAGGAAATGAGAAAATCACATATCAATGAATAGAATTTCCACGAAGGAAAATCACCACAGTTCACTGAAGCTTTGATACTCAGTATTGAAGGAATAAATTCACTGCTGACATTTGATTCATAGAACATTAGTAACTAAATCACCACATAATGGAAAAACTCGGAAGATGGAGACATTATTGTGAGAGGGGCATAAGGTCACTGCGCATCTATGTGGCTGAGTCACTTAAAATCTGTCTTAACATAAATGCCTGAGCCATCCGGGTAGCTGGGGTTAGGCATGGTGTGTACTCTGATCACAGTTACTTGGAGGTCCTGACTCAGTTACTGTGATGCTTAAAGGCATTTGCTTAGGTGCTGGTCTGACTACTGGCAACTACAGAAAGGCCTCTCGGTGGTAGCCAGTATTTGGGAAGTGAACTCTCCAGTAAGCCAGTGCTCCCCACTTTCAGCTCTTGGTGGATCCTGGAGACTTACAGTACAAACGCAACTGCTTGGGGATGCTGGTGCACTAAACAGCATTGGGATCTTGTTTGTTTTCTGAGACAAGTTCTCACTATGTACTTACTATGTGTCCACACTGGTTTCAAACTCACTGTGATCTTTCTGCCTCAGTTTCCCAAGTGCTGCTCACTCTGGTTTTTAATGTCTAACTTTTCTTTGACTGAAAGAGAGATGCCTGAATCCTTGAGGACCCCTACCCAGACTCCTTCCTTGGCTCTCCTGAGCCATTTCAGACCTGCTTGACATGCCAGTGCTGCTCTCACCAAAGTCTCTTTTGAGTATGTAATAAAGTTTGTCACACCGTCTTGGTGCATGGTGTCATTGGTATCAACATTCAGATGGATTTTTGTCATGGTGCTGATTTTAAATAGTTTTATAGAAAATATTGCATTTTCCACTTAGAATACAGTGCTTATAAATACGTTATCTTTTCTCTGTGAACATGTCCCATATCCAAGTATTGAGAATACTCAGTACTTACTATAGCAGTTAAACTTATCAACTGCCACAGAATGTGTTGCACATTGAGGTCCTTCAATATGTTATTGTGTGGAACAAGGCCAAATCTGTACTTAGGATTGGCTTAACCAGAACCAGGATTGAAAGGGCAATCTTTCTGTTTCGCAGGATGGCTGCAATCGCAGTTCAAACATGTTGTTCAGCTAGGCTTCTTTCCTGTCACAGAAAAAGCAAAGCCAGCTGGACAGTGGTTTACAAATTATAATGCTGGCACAAATTTGGTAAAGGAAAAAACAAAGCTTTTCAACTTACTAATAAGGGTATACTTCTCATGTGTATATTAAGCATTTGAGGAATGTGTGTTGTCAAAAAACTGGGTCACAAAACTGGGCTCCAGGTTCTACATAATTTCTGTGGTATCCATCCCATTCTATGTCACCAAATCTGTCAAGTAGTGACTTCATCTTACCCTTCTTTTGCATACTGTGCCCCTAAAGACTGAGATATCAGAAGGGAGATTGAGTGATGGAGTCCCCGGTGAAATCAGCCTCTCTCTGGCCACAGATGACTCTTCCTCCAAGGTTTGGGACCTCATGGGGACAAGAGGATGTCCTACCATTGTAGGACTCCCTACAGAAGAGGCAGCAGAAGTGCAGTGAGATGAGTGGTTGAACAAGACAAGTTAGACTCACTTTGTTTAGCACCAGTCAGCTAGTATCCCTCATGAAAACAAGGTATACGTAACCTTCGGTGGGGCAAGGGGAGGGAGTGTTATAAAGTGCTGAGGAACTCTGTAAATTCCAGTCTAGCATAAGGACATATCTCTGATTTAAGCATAAGGGGTGATAATGAAGATTACTTACTTTGTCAGGGAGAGAAGGAAACAACACAGGGAAGAGGGCAGCAGCTTCCCTCCTAGGAGTTGTCTAGGAGCATGGGGACAGCTTTCCTTCAAAGGCTCAGAAGCAATCAACCAGAAGAAAGGTGGCCAAGGCTTTGACAAGCAACAAACACCTAGTATAGTGGAAACAGTATTCTAGGTGCAGTGAATGTCTCTATGGAGAGGCCTAGCTCCAGCTTCTTGGATCAGGTGCTTCATCCTGCGCATGATACACATCATGAGGCAGCTGCAGCCTGTTGGGTGACTGAGTTCACCCAATGTCAGGGCAGAGATGAAAGTTTTCAAAGCTACAGAAAACTACAGGTAACCTGAGAATAAGAGTCATGAGGGTACCCTGGATCTGATCAAAATGTTTCCCTTTCATTCCTCTCCTCTTCCCATGGTTGTGGTAATGCCCAGGTGTGACTAATCTAGAACCCAGACCAAGGTCATACAGAAAGAAACACAGTGCTTGTGGTAGGCACTCCATATCTTCCCTGCACCTCTGCCATCAACGCAGACAAAAATCTAGTTACAGCTAAGTATAGGCTGGGGCAAAAATATCTTAGAAAAGAAATACCCAGTGGAATACTCAGAGAAGCACAAATTTTGGTTTTGAATGTAGGCAAGGGAGAAGTTGAGGTCTTCTCTGTCCTGAGACATACTATGTGACTCAGACTCACACCAGTCAAGATAAGGTTGTATGAAAAGAGATTTTTTTTTACTAGACATTTAGGGAAAGGGAAATCTCTGCTTTCTCAGTAATATTTTATTCTTAACTATTTCTAATACTGAAACAGATTTTCTAGAAACTAGAAAGTAATTATGGGACCAGAGAAAACTGTGACAAGAATAGCATAAATGGCTTCATTGTGAGATTTGAGTTACTTTCACATGACAGGTTTAAACATGTTGACATTCTCATTTCATTACACTGGGAAATAATTAGTTTCAGGTATATGTACTGAAGGTGTTGATGTAAATGTAATCTCAGTATTTTAGCTCTGAGATATAAATGTCAATGTGTTATGGTTGCCTGAGGCATTTTACAAAGTCAAAAACATAGAGAAAGTGTTGCTTTATACTTTTTTGACATGTCACAACTAAGTTGTGAAATATTGATGACAGTGTCAGGTTTTCATCAATTAATGCATTTAAAATTTTTGAGATTTATTTATATTGGATCAGTAAAACAAAAGAGTGATCTTAGCAATTTTTGATGTACATATATTTTATCAATTGGTTTTCAACAAAGACAATGATTGGAGCTCAAAATATAGGACACTGACTTACAAAAATGAGGAAGAGAAAGACCGAAGGAAGAAGGGAAGAAGGGAAAGAGAGAAAAGAAACTGGATCTAGGGCTGATGAGATAGCTCAGTGAGCTAAATGTCTGCTTTGGCAGAGTGCAGGGACCTATCTCCAGTATGCTGTGTCAGCCCTGCCCCCAGGGCACTCTGAGACGGCAACTGAGACTGGTATGGTGGCTCACCTGTAATCCCAGCACCTGGGAGACTGAAAATAGGAGAATCACTATGAGTCTAGTCTATGTAGTGAGACCTGCCGTAGACCCTGTACTAAATTCAAAAATAATAATATGATTTTCTGGAATATAAAATATATTCACTGATAAATTAGCTAGAATAAAGCACTGAATTATACAAAATGTAGAGGCCTTGGATTACATAAAATTCACACCCATTAGTACTTCAAAAGGATATTTTATAGTCCTTGAAAACAACTTTTAAAGGCCAAAGTTTTCAAACTTTGGGAACATGAGTGTTTTTTCAGTACAAAACAGCAGGAGGTAAAACTGTCAACCAACATCTTTCCCACTTTCATCTTGAATAATAAAGCATCTAGTGCAGAAGCAATAGGAAGTAGCTCTCCAGCGCATAACCTCTGTATCTTCAGGCTTGTTGCACATCGCAGCATTATAGGAATGGAGCTCAGTTCCAACCAACTGGGGCCTACTTTTTCCTTGCACAAAAGTTCCTATAGAAAAGGGCAGTTGGCATCACAGAAGCCTGTGCACAGGGCATACTGTCTCTACTTGCCTCACAAGCACACAGCAGCCCAGCACCACACAAAGACACATATTTCCCTTAGATACAGGGCTGTAAGCCAGGCAATAATTCCTTCATAATCCTGTGGTGGAGGAATCCACTGCTTCAACTCAGGTGGCAAAGCTGAAATACAATCCAAAACACTGACAAAGCCCATCACAATTATAAATGGGTAACGGAATTTAAACCCAGTTACATCGAATTTCAATGAGAGGCGGACTTTTTCGTGAAAATTAAGAACATACTATTTCTCGGGGCCGGCGAGATGGTTCAGTGGTCTAAAGCGCCTGCTTAGGAGGGCTCAGGCGACTGCGGGGACTGCAGTTCGATCCCCGGCACCACATGCTGCGCCAGCGCCACCACCAGGGCAGGCTGAGCCAGCCACAAAAAATGAATAAATAAAGAAACAAACAAACACAACAAGCAAACAAATAAATAAATAAATAAAATTAAAAAAAAAAAGAACATACTATTTCTGAGAACCAACATCTGTACATTAGAAGTTACATAGGTATAATGGTATTCCTTTACAAGGACAGTTTGCCCTTGAGCATAAATACCTGAAGAGTTATGGTTTAGATTTTGCTTTCAAATATTTACACAGGGGAGCATGATTCCTCTTACATTTGTGAAAATCTTAGGCATCCCTACATCTACACAAAATTGAAAGTGGATTTTAAGTTTCATAAAGTACCACTGATGCGTTCAATATTATTGAATAATTTGGTAGAAGATTCTTGTGTTGGGCTAAAATCTTAACATATGTTTACATAAAATTTTCACTGATAGATTTTTTGATACCATTACAGGACAAATTCAATTTGGCTTTCATATTATAACAAAATATTTGAAGATAATTTTAATTTTTCACATTAAAGCACACATCTATGGTTGGAGGTATAGCTTGGTGGTGTAGTGCTTGCCCAGCATATGCAAGGTCCTGGGTTCAATCCTCATCACTGAAGAAATATATATGTAAACACACATATACATGTATATCTGGAAATTTCCCAATCAAAAATGAAGTCCCTAAAGATGTTTGGAAACAGTTAATTCCTTTTTTTACAGAAAGAAAGGAATGACAGAGGAAGAAATTGAATCCCATGGCTTTTTCCTTGGACCCACTGGGAACTGTGACTCGAGAGCTCACTGTTACTTTGCACTCTGGAGAGGCAGCCAGACTCAC
This sequence comes from Capromys pilorides, assembly GCA_004027915.1. Lineage (NCBI taxonomy): Eukaryota > Metazoa > Chordata > Mammalia > Rodentia > Capromyidae > Capromys > Capromys pilorides. Next base: position 9,449 of record PVKN010022557.1, read on the forward strand.
GGTCATAGCCAACAGATGCTAGGCAGGAACAGAAGGGCTAGAGCCACGGCTGGCAGGAATGATTAATGGTTGCGTGTGATGCGTTGGACTCGATAGGAGATGGACATGGTGGTATCTGCCTATAAAGGCAGCTGTCCAGGAGGCTGAGGCAAAAGGACTGAAGTTTGAGCCCTGCCTGTGCAGCCTAGTGACTTAGTGAAAAATAAATCTAGAAAGCCTGTTTGAAAAATAAAAATTAATAAAGAGCTAGAAATGTAGTGTGAGAAGCTGCTGGATTAAATCCCCAGCATTGAAAAAAAAACAAAAGAAAACAAACAAAAAACCCCAGGGTATAACCCTAGGAAAGCCCACATGTTTGTAGATTTTTGCCTCCAGAAACCCCAGAAGATTTTTGAAGAAAAAGTGAGGAACATCTCTTAAAGCTCAGATAGTAGAAAGCTGCAAGTGATCATTTGAAACACACCCAAGATACTGCCCTATTCATGTCCTCTTTCCTTGGGAATAAACTTTGCCAGAGACTTCCCTGATGGGGATAGGAGGGTACACTTCCACAATTCCAGCCCTGCTACATTTCCTGATTTAAAAAGAAAGCCAAGGAGATGCTTACGAAAACCATATTCAAGGATACAGATCTGGTGGAACCTGAGATTTAGTCATTAGGTGAAGTGTTGTATAGTGATAAACATGATTTATAAACATGATCATTTATTAACTTTATAATAATAAAGCCACAAGACTATAGACTGCTTAATCTAAGCCTTAATCATAAAATCAAGGGTCCCATGCCATCATAGGATTATAGAGCTCTCCCATTTCTTACCACCATCCAACAGCACACCAGCAGAATGAGAGTGCATTACAGCTGAAAGAACCACAAGATGAAGCTTCATTTCACACAGAGTTCTTCAAGCCCAAGAAAATGAGAGACAAAAGCAAGGAGGTCTGAAGCCTCTGGCACTGCAGCTGCAGCAAACATGAAAAACAGCCCAATACATCGCTACACTAACATGAAAACCTCACTCTGAGGGTCTACTCACCTCAGTTTTTATTACCTGATACATATAGCTTGGCTTCCAACCACAAAATTATGAATCATGTCAAAAAGTAAGAAAATAGCCCAGCCTGAAGAAATGCAGGTGGATCATATAAGAAAGACAGAAACTAAGAAAATCAAGAGGAAGGGCTGAAAGTCAGTGAGAAACATGTTTAAAGCACAGAGAAAGATGAATCAGAAAACAAAAGAGCATTTGAGAGCTGTGAGGTAATTTCAAAAGGTATAACACATATATACTGGTATTTCTAGAAAGAAATAAAAATAAAGCAGAAACACATGAAATGATGATGGCCAAGAATGTTTCAAAATTAATGGCAGATCCTAGAAAAAAGGTAGCCTCTTCAGTAAATGGTGCAAGGTAAACTGGTTATCTACATAGAGCAGAGTGAATCTAGGCTTGTATCTCTCACCAGGCACTAACATAAAACAGAAATGAATCAACCATTAAAACAGAAACAAACTGCTGAAAGATAAATAGGTAAAACTCTTAAAGAAATAGGTATAGGCCAAGACTATCTTAACAGAACCCCATTTGTACAAGAAATAACACAAAGAATAAATAGGATTACATGAAACTAAAACCTGCACAGCAAAGGAAACAACCAACAGAGTGAAGAGAAAACCTAAAGTATGGGAAAAAGTTTTGTCAGCTATTCCTCAGACAGAAGAATAATAGCTAGAACATATAAAGAACTGAAAAAATAGACTTTCAAAAGTAAAAGATTCAATCAAAAACGTGCAGTTAAAATGAAGACATTTCTCAGAAAGAGAAATAGTCAATGATTATCTGGGAAAAAAATGTTCGAATCTTTGGTCACTGCAGAAATGTGAACAAAATAACACTGAGATTTCATATCACTCTAGAAGAATGGTCATCATCAGTAATTCAAAACAAACACACGCTGGGAAGGAGGGTTGCTGGTTGAAGTGTAAATTAGTGCAATAATTGTGGACATCAGTATGGCAATTTTTCAAAAAACTAAATTTAGAGGGCTTGGGGAGATAGCTCAGTAGTCTAAGCACCTGTCTGGCAAGCACATGGACCCAGGTTCAATGCCCAGTACCATATTCCATGCTGGTCCCCAAACTAGATGTGGTAGCACATGCCTGTGATCCCAGCACTGGAGAGGCTGAAAATAGGAGGATCACTACAAGTCAGAGCTGCATAGTGAGATCCTGTACCAGATAAATAAAAGAAAAAAAAATTTTTAAAGCTAAAATCAAAAATTCCATTTGACCCAGCTGTTTCTCTCCTTCCATCTTCTCAGAAGAATTAGAAATACAAGGGTTAGCCAAATAGCTCAGTGGATTAAAGCACCTGCAAGCCGGCGCAGAAGACCAGGATTCAATTCACGGGCTTGCAGTGCTGGCCCTGCCCCTGCCCCTGGGGTGTGCTGAGACAGCAATTGAGGTCCCATTCGTTTTGTTTTGTTTTTGGTTGTATTTTAGGTAAGGGTCTAAGGGTGTTCAGGGTCTCACTACTAGATCAGACTCCTAGTGATCAGCCAGTTTACAGCATCCCAAAAGCTGGGATTACAGGCGTGCCACCATGCCCAGGCTCAACTGCCACCTTAGTGTGACCTGGGGGCATGCCAGCAGGCCTGGGAATCCAGAGACATAGAAACAGCAATTGAGACTGGGCATGGTGGCACGTGCCTGAAATCTCAGCTCTTGGGAGGCTGTAAACAGGTGGATCACTAGGAGTCAGATCTAGTAGTGAGCCCCTGAACATCCTGTAGACCCTTCCCTAAAATACAAAAACAAACAGACAAAAAACCATGTCACAGGGGCTGGGGAGATAGCTCCATGGCACAAGTGCCTGCCTGGGAAGTGCAAGGTTATGAGTTTGAACCCTGGTCCTGCAAAAAAAAAAAAACATATCAATCAAACATTCACACCCATATTTATAGCAGCACAATTCATAATACCTAAATCTTGGAAGCAGTCTATATGTCCATCAACAGATGAGTACATTAAAAAATGTGGTAAATATACACAGTGGAACACCGAAAAAGAAAGATATTAGTCATTTTTAGGAAAATGGATGCACTTTGAGACCATATTGTTAAGTGGAATAAATCAGACTCACAAGTTAACTATCACATAAATAATTTAAAGAGCAAAATCAAAGATGATAGGAAACAGAGATCTTTTGTGAATGGTAAGAAGATGTAGAAGTAGAGGAAGGAATGGAAGAGGAGAGGTAAAAAGAAATAAGACATGATAGGTTCATGTACAGGGTCCCCAGGAAAAACATAGTCATTACATGTTGCAAAAATGTACTAGTAAATAAATATAGCGACAGACACTAAAGATTTAGGAGCTCAGCGAGCACCAGTAGGACAAATCTAGACCCAAGAATATCCAATTCAAACTGCAAGAACAAAAATTATAGCAGACTACTTATTGGAAACCATACATAAGAGAAAAAGTGGAATCAAACATGTAAATGACCAACATTGGCAAATGTGAGGAAGAGGTAACTTTAGCCAAAAGAACTAACTAGCTGAGGAAGTTTAACATACAAAAACAAATAATGCTCATAAGTGAGTCACACTTAAAAAGTGAAAATTCCTTCCTTCATTCTTCCTTCCTCCTTTCAATTTCCTAAGGGTTACATATGGTATAGCTAGGGGATAGCTCCTTATAACTCCTTCCAAATGAGTTAAAAACACATCAACAAACTGAAAACATTTTAAGTATGTATTCAAGTATGTATTTCAGGTACATGAATTGTTCTACAAAATGGGAAGAGAAGGTGTGGTGGGCCAGCTAATCCTGTCAGGTTGGCTGAGTTAAACAATGAGATCAGACTGTGAAAGTACAGTGAATGGGCTGTTAGGGTATAGGCCTTAGTCAGAGGTAGTGGGTCATACAGATGTGGCTTTAGCTCTGTCTGGTCCCTGGCCCCTTCCCCTCTGGTTCTTTCTCCACTGTATGCATCCTGGATAACCTGAGTTGAGAAGTTTTCCTCCACCATGTCCTTCCACCAGGATGTTTCTGCCTTGGACCCAGTGTATCCATGGATTGAAGCCAGGAATCAAAACCAATCTCTTCTTCATATTGCAGATGTCAGTTATGTTGTCCCAGCAACAGAAAAGCTAATGCATATGGCTTTACAGCTTTTCCTTCCTGAAGAGTATCCCACTGCTCACTTTTCATGCAGATCAATGCAGCCTTCCTTCATGCTACTACACATCATTTTCCTATTGTGCTTTCCATGTCTATGCCCAAGTATTTTTACAGGATACTTACCTGAAGGTGAACTTGATGGTTCAAAAAGGATGAGCATTTAATATCTTCAGGCAAAAATGCTGTACCTCTTCACAATCTTGACATTCTGTTCTTGTGGTCCTATATTCTCCAGCTGTCTTTTTGGAGGCGAGAAATGGTTGCAAGAAAGGGAAGAGAAATCAAGGTGAGGAATCAAGGTAAGACAGAAGGAGCATGATGTAAAAGAGGAAACAGGAAAGAAGTCAAAGTTCTCCATAAGATAGTAGCAGCAGTGGTAGCACAGAAGTCAAAGAAAGGGCACTGAGCTGGGCATGGTGGCCCACTCCTGGAAGTCCAGCACTTTGCAAGGCTGAGGCAGGAGGAGAAAAAGTTTCCATCCTAGACAACCTGACTTAATGTGATGCTGTTTCAAAATAAAAATTTTAAAGGGCTGTGAATATAGCTCTGTATGAAGGCTGAATTCAATCTCCAGTACAAAATAAAGTGGTATATGACAACACGAATGTGATAGTTGTTTCATTGTGTGTTTCCTGCTCTTGCCTTCTGTGCTGCTCTCTACCCACCAACTCTCCACCACACACAACCACACACACATCTCCATAGAGATGTTAGAGCAGAAATAGATAGTTAAAGTCTTCAAGTAGAAGTCTATGAGGAGGAACCACAAAATGGAAATTCTGGCCCTGTTCCTTGCCCCATTGAAGAAAGTAATCTGTAGTAGAAAAAATGACATTGACACGCAGAGACAACAGATGAATTTCCTGATGGCATTTGAGTTTCTCATTTTTTTCCTGACACTCAGCTGCACACTTACCTTTCTCTGGTCTGAGACTAGTCTCAGCAGCATTCAAATGAATACCTCTTTTCATATAAATTACTTCATTAGGTTCCTGTAATCTGCAGGAGTATAAGATAAATCTTTTCAAAGGCAGTGAATGGTTTCTTATGGCTGTTTTACTTGCAAGTCTCTAGTCTACTGGAGAACAAACACCTTTCTGGTAGTGATTAGTCCTTTGTACTATTTTGTTCATAAATTGCCCATTCTCTATTGGCTCATTCATTTGAAAGTACATTTATAGAATATATCCTTTGTGAGTATTACAACATGTGTTTAAATTGAAAGTGCTACATGTGACTGTTTTTAACTTAATAGAATGAAACCTGTTAAAAAGGAACAGGGGAAGAAAGATTACTATATGGTGATTCCTAGACTTATATCGTACCTCTTTAATAGTTCACATATCTGTTCTTCTATTTCCATGGCTACTGTTTTAGTCTAAACCCTCATTGACTTTTATAATAGCCTAGATACTTATAACAGCTTCCTTACCAGACGTTTTAACTCTAACATTAGTAT
>PVKN010022558.1:0-15101 GCA_004027915.1 Capromys pilorides
CAAACAGGAAGGGCAGGGAACGCACAGAAGGCATGCTTGAAAGGGAGAGTCAGAGTTTCCAGTAACCGCTTTCAGTTGGCAGAGCTCTGATTGGAACCATGTGATAGTTTTAGGTGCTGTACCATAGGCAGCCAATTTATTACATATGGCAATATGATTAATGGTATCAAATGCCTTTTTTTGGTAACATCCAAGAACACTCCGCCAGCCAATTTCTTGGAGTCCAAGGCAGTGAAAATCTGTTCCATGAATTTAAAGTCAGGCAGATGAGGTTAAATGAGAGAGGGCCACATGCCAAGGCAATGATTACAAAATAAGTTATTTCAAAAAGAGCAGAATGTTTTAAATCTGGTCTTGAACAAATCCCATCCAGTCCCCGACTACTCCAACCCAGTTCTCTCTTTTCTTTTCCCCGCTTGTTGCTTGATGTCAAAACTCTAATAACTGCAGTCTGGAAGGCATTTCTGGGGCCAGGCTCTCTTCCATTGCCCCGTAATCTTTTCCAGACCCAGGGGACTCTGCACATGACCATTGGCTGGATCTTGCCTTGAGATGCTCCGTCAGGGTAGCAGCATGGGCCAGCAGATGGGCCCTCCCAGCCTCTACCTTTGGTGATGCGGAGGCCTCCTCTCCCTGTGAGTAGAGTTTCCCTGGACTTCCATCATCATCACCATGATGAGGATGAAACTGGAGCCCAGGGAAAAATCTGCAGACGGAGTGAATTGCAAGGAAACTTGCCTAGTAAATTGGAATTGAAGAAAGAGCCACAAAGGAGGAAAGGCTGTGAAGAGGCAGAGACAGTCTTAAGATGTCCCTTGTACCCCAAAGTGTTCCCACAAACCATGCCCTATCAGGCTGAACATCCCCGACTTGAAAATCTACAATCTGAAATTCTCTAAACTTTGAAACTTTATGATTACTTATCCTGTGCCACAAAGTAGAAAATTCCACACCACAAAACTTTGTTTCCTATATAAAAATATATAAAACATCATGCAAATTACTTTCAGTCTATGTGTCTCATGCATATATAAAGCATAAGTGAAAAATTTCATGTTTAGATTGGGGTCGCGTTCCCATGCCATAGTATCATATATGTAAATATTTTAAAATGTGAAAATAATTCAAAACACTTCTGGTTCTGAGTATTTTGCATAGAGAAACTCAACTTGTATTTGTTCAATAAGTAAGTGTAAGAAGCCATGCTCTGACATCTTCTAGTGGACATGCTGCCATTTTGTCAAAATTCTGAGTCCCTTTCTTTTGAAAACAAACAAATAAACAAACAAACAGAAAACCTTCCCCACACAAAAGAAAAATCTCACCCCACATTTTGATTGAAGACCCATCATATGTTAGGATCTGCTGATGGGCTGGATTTTTTTTTTTTTTTTTTTTTTGGACTGGAGTTTTAAGGTTACTCCTTGTTCATTTATTGGAGAATTCATAATTTACAAAATTTAAGTTTATGTCTCGCAGCAACAATTTCTAGTCTCTGGTTGTGTGAGTAGAACATACTGACCAGAATTTTCCAAATCTGCTCATTATTTAAGGATTCATGCTAAAACTTTGGAGCTCAGTTTTTACGCTATCAGTTTGCTGTGGTCTTTAAATGTAGTCCAAGGGTCTTGGATTGACCACACAGTTTTACTCCTGTAAAAATAAAATGTAGAATGAAAAGTATGGATAAATAATGAACACAAGTGACTCCGATCAGATGGAAGAGTAAAATGTGTTCATGAGGCTCCTCTGTTACTGAAGAGCAAAGCTGAGCTCTCACAGGAGGTGCCTGTGAGGAACAGTTTTGATGCTGCTGCCTTGGGGAGGGAGCTGTAGTGGGACGATGTTGCACAGCCTGCCCTGTGGGAGTTCAGCTGCACATTCTGACACAGGGTCTGGATGCCAGACAAGGGCTGACTGCATCCTAGTAATTACCTTCCTTGAACCTCCACTGTCCATTCATTAAAAAGGATGCATGTGCCGAGTCTCTACCACAGATCCTCCAATCTTTAAAAGGAATCCCAGGTCACTCTTCGCTCTGACGCATGGTGGTTTTTCTTGAGCAAATCATGCTTACCTTGAATTGAACAGTGACATTTGCTACATTGCTCACTGAAGGCCAAGAAGGAGCAGTCTGTAGAGCTGCCAGAATTAATGACCCAACCTGTTGGTCAAGGTGGGCCAACAGTTGTTTTTCTTCTTGTACCTCAACATAGTATAATTGCATGATAACGCGCCTACCATTAGATTCCTATTGCTGCTTTTGCAAATTAGCACAATTAGGTTGAGTAGCTAGAAACAATAGAAGTCAACCACATTTTGGGCCAAGAGGTAAAAAGTCTGAAATGGGTTTCAGCAGCTAGACTTGGCCAGTGGGGAGGGTGTGGCCCCAGCAGAAGCGCTAGGGTCCATTCCCCTGCCCCTTTCAGCTTCTGGAGTCTTCCTGCTCTCTCTGGCTCAGCGCTGTGGCCTCAGTCTTCCAGGGCAGCAGGGGGGCATCTCTGAGTCGCTTGATCACAACCTCTCCTGCCTCATCGCCTTCTCTACTACTTACCTCCCCCGCGCCCCATTTCTATTTTATAGGAAACTTGTGATTTCATTGGGTCTGCCCAGATGATGCAGGAGTGCAGAATTTCCATTTCTGAAATCCTTAACTGCATCTGCAATGGCTTTTCTGCCATAGAAGGTAAATCTGCCAGAGTCTGGGAATTAGGACTGGACCTCTTTGGAAGACCATTGCTATGATGTTAGAGAGAAGGGAAGAAGAGAGATGGAAGGAGAAGATTGAAAAGAGAAAGATGGACAGGGTGAGGGAAAGAAAGAGGGAGAGAAATATCAGGAAAACCATGCAGAAAAGTTATAGTGAAAAACTAAACCCAGTGATACAATTTGCAACCCTCTGCTCAGCCCTTCTACCAGGAAGCTGTCCTCATCTCCCTTGCCTGCTTGCCTGCTGTCTTGTCTTGTTTTTCTTTCTTCTTTCTTTCTTTCTTTCTTTCTTTCTTTCTTTCTTTCTTTCTTTCTTTCCTTCTACTTTCCTTGCTTCCTTCCTCTTTCCTTCTTTCTTTCTTTTCTTTATACACTACACAGCTCGGGCTTGTAGTGATCCTCTTGTGTTCAATGTCTTCCACACTACGATTTCAGGCATGCACTACCATGCCTGTATCAGTGGCTGTCTCAGCACAACCTGGGGTGGACCAGTGTAGCATGTGGTGCTGGGGATTGAACCCCTGTCCCTGTGCTTGCCCAAGCAGGAGCTTGGCCTGCTGAGCTATCTCCACAGCCCCTGCTTTCTTCTTTAATAACATGACAGAAAGCAGAATGAGAACAATAGTACTAACTGAGCACTTACTCTGAGCCATTTTTCTGCTTGTTAAGACTACCAAAGGAAAGGAGACTGCCAAGGAGGGGTTGAGATCCAAGGTCATCAGAGGATTTGTATTTATTCTTTCTCCTTCAAGTCAGCCCTAGCTAAGAACATAGTCTAGAGGCCTACCTGACATTCCTGTGTTTACTGTTGTTAATGCTTCCTTAATTGCATTGTGATTTTCTTGACTCTTCTGACTGCTTGTCACTGGGTGCCTTGTCTGGACTTAAAGGGACCAGAGTACTCTGATGTCTGCGTTGTCATGAGCCTAATTCTCGTCCCCCACAGTCTGCAGGATTGGAAAGAAAGCATCTACCCTGTGGCTCATTGTTTTGCCACCACTACTTTAAAAAAATGACTGAAGCCCTAATCAACAGGATTTGGCCAGGTATTAACTTAGGTCCTCAGAATGCTTTTCAACCCTGGTTGTGTCAAAGTAGTTACAATATTAGAAATTAAATGAACGAAGATCTCAAACTAAGCCAAAAACAGTCCTGTAATAAACTACAGTCACCAAGATAAACCAAAATGTTTTTAGCTAACCTAGAGACGGAAGGAAGGCTTTATGTACACCTTACCTAGTTTTATGCTTGTTGTCCTGCAATCCAGAGAAATTTAAAGGATTTTAAATACAACAGTCAGTACTGTGCAGTCTTGGAGCCTGTCCCGCTAACCAAAATTTACCTCTGTAAAGCAGTCAGAGCTTATATGGTGTAATAGAATTGACAGATGTCAGACCCTGGTGAGGGAATATAATTGTTGCCAAACCTTCCTGAAAGAAACTTTTGCTGTAAATGTTGGGTACAAGTAATTCAAGATGTGCCAATCTGCAGATAGCTCCCAAGTGGGACTGGCTGCCTCAGGCTCCACAGCACTTTCTGGGAAGAGAAGAAAGTATTTGTTTTGTCAAATTGTTAAGATAAATGTTCACGTATTATATTAACAATAATAATCATGATACAACTCTTCAACCAAAACTCTTACAAGCAAACAGAAAACACTGAGAACAGAATCAGGGCCTCAGGCAAATCACTGGTCCCACAGATTCCAAATTTTCCTCTGTAGAACCTACAAACATTATCAGATCACATTAATTAAAAAAAGTTCACACTGTGAGATTCTGATTGGGAAATTTGACCCTCTTTTAAAGACCCATCCTTTGGGTAGATAAATCTCACAAAAGGTTTACAATTTAAAAACAGAATACATTCATTTCCATGTTTATCACTGGCACTGCCTAGAACATTTGTAATACAAATGCTTCTGCTTCCCCTAGGCTTTCCTCCTCTGCCTGTCCACAAGCCCAACAGTCATGCCAGGACCACTCCCTGACTCTTCGATTTATCTGGGCTCCAGTCCTCTCCAGAACTGAGGTGCAGCTGCTTCTCTCTGATGCTTAGGTAGCACACAGAGTTCTCAGTGTCTCTGGAACTTGCTTTTTTGCAGAAGTTCGGGGCAGGTGACGCAGACTACAACTCATTCCATTGTCACACTTGCTGGGCTTTGGATCTCTTTCTCTGCACGCCCATTAGGTCACTTTTTGTAAATGTCAACCCGGTAAAAATAAATATAAATAGCTGACAAATGTAAAAGAAATTTGGTCAGGTGACATTTGCAGGGACATTCCCTCACTTTTGAGTGTGCAGCAGAGGACCTGGGAGCCCCACGCCTAGATTTTGGTCAGCAACTCTGGGCTGGGACAGGGAACGGATTTCTTGAACTTCACTAACAAGGTCCTGATGCCACTAGCCCCAGAATCTCCCTGGAGAGTCTGTGCCCCGCGGCAGCCAAAGAGGATGCAGAAGCTTCATTTTAAGATTTTTTTTAAATTACTGAATAATAAAGTAAGGAAAACTGCAGCACAATAAATCATTTTGGGGAACTATTTGTGCACTTGATGTACGATGCCTGATGCCATCGGCAATGACTCTAGAGGGAGGTTGCATTTTTGTTGCCTCCACTGTACAGATGGAGAAAGTGAGGCTTGGCAGGCTAGGTGAGCTGCTCTCTGTCACCAGGCTGAGGCTGGTGGCTCAGGGAAGCAGAGCCAGTTTCCTCAGACTCGAGAGGCATCTGTAATGACCTCGCAGGGCTGCATCCAGGCACTTGTTTGAAAATTTGATGATGTGGTTTCTGCAGAAAATAAATTTCTCACCCAAAATAAGACTCCTTGCTAGCCTGGGGCTCTCTGAGCTTGCAAACAGGGGGTGGGCTGGGAGGGTTTCTTCCCGGTGCAGGGCCTCCCAGAGTGGGCTCCCTCCCGAGGAAAATTTCCATAACAAAGGCAAGTCCTCCTCCCTGGGAAGAGCAGGCAGGGAGCTGCAAGTGTCTGCCTGTGATGTGATCCACATTTAATGCTTATCTGGGTGAGAGGGAATTTGATTAGAGCAAATACAAAGCACAATTCAGAGAACAAAACCACTAATTCAAAGGTGGTTTTCTTCTGGATGTAAAATACTTCAAGCCTGTTAAAAAGGACTGAAGAAACAGCTACCTTGCTTTGTGTCTGATTTTCCAAGAAGTGCCACCAAGGGAGGCTGCTAGGGTGTTTGCTGGGCTTGGGAAACTGGTGTTTGGGTTGCTAACAAGATAGTCAGACCCCAGGTAGCCCTGAAGAGACACAGCGCAAACTTGAGGGCAAGAGAGGCCACATGTCTTGCAGACTTCGCTCTACCCTCACCTACCCTTTGGCCAGGAAAGCTCTCTTCTAGTCTGGTGGCTTTGCAGCCTAGAAGCATTCGATCCTTGTCTTTCCCTGATAGGTTTGTTTTCCTTTCTGATAATTTTATCAAGGTCTGGGGTCATTATGAGCCAGATCACAAAAGTAAGAGCTCATTTATATGTATCAGCTCCAACCCTATGATTTCATCTGTAATTTGATCTTGTTTTGCCTTGTTTACGGCAATTAAATCAGACCTTGATAAATCTGAAAATGAAAAAAAGCAGCCACCAGCAAGCAGGCACAGCTATTATGATCACTCATTAGAAAGCCAAGAGGACTCTGATAAATCGTGCCAGGGATTTTAAGGACTAGATGATTACCTGCTTAAACAGCATGGAAGCTACCAGTAAAATGTAGCAAAATGATTAAAGAAAAAAAGAGAACACCCCCATTACATCCGAGTGTAACAGATGGACAGTTGCACTTTGGGGAATGTTCTCAGAGCCTGTTTCTTCCCCTTCAAGCGAGGGAGGGCATGAGCCCCAGGCGCTCCTGGGCACACGGAAGAGACAGCTCCCCACCCTCCCTCCCTCCCTCCTCCTCTCCCTCCCTCTTGCCCATCCTCCTGGCCACAGTGAGAACTGCTCAGCTGCCACCAAGGCCTCGCTCCAAACTGCATAAGCACCAGGGGGTGAAGAGGTGGGAGGAGGTGTGGGCATCTGGGGTACGATGGCAAATGACAAGATGGATGGGACCTTTCCTGTCACAGATGCAGCCATGTGTCACTCTGGTGGGTTGCTTGTCATTCCTCCTGGCCTGCCCTCTGCTGGGGAACCCACCACCTTACGGATCCTCCTGGGGTGCAGAGCTTCCTCCTGCAATGAAGTTAGACATGCTAACAGCTTGTTTTTTTGATTATCCTACGAGGATATGAGCACGGCCTTGTCCAGCATGTGAGAGCCTTAAAGAACTCTTCTGGGGTTACAAGATGTTGGATACATGGGATTCATGTGGACCCCAGATTGAGTATCTTTGAGGTACCAGCTGTGTCATACAGGCTCCATGGCAATGGCAGGGTTTCCAGCCTGGGAGCCTGCTGTGTTGTTGGGACTGAAGTCAGCCCCAACCCGATCCCATATCCGATTTTTTTTTTTAAATTTTAGGGAAGGGTCTACAGGGTGTGCAATGTCTCACTACTAGATCAGACTTGTAGTGATCTGCCTGTTTACAGCCTCCCAAGGGCTGGGATTACAGCTGCTAGGTCCACTGGGTGTGTGCTACCACACCCAGTCTCAATTGCCACCTCAGCACACCCAGAGGGCAGGGGCCAGCATGGTTGGCCCCAGGGATCCAATCCCTGGCCATGCATCTGCTTGCAGGTGCTTTAATCTGCTGAGCTATTTGGCCTACCCCCATCAATATCTTAAGAATAAAACTTTGCATGAACTTGGCCAGATTGGTTTCTCTTGCTTCTCTGATGCTTGGGACAGAGAGCTTGTGCTCAAGAGACAAGCTGGCATTTGTGCCATGCAAAGAGCCAGTGCAGGGTATCATTGAGCTTCTATGTCCAGAGCAGCACATGTACTCTGCTTCTGGGGTGAAGGGTGGGATTGGGGTTCCAGCAGCCCCAATGTTCACCTCCGGTGGAATTCTAGCTGAGCATTTCTAGAGAAAGAAATTAATTTAATTTTTTTTCCTAGGAAAGTTTTCTCTGAAATCTCCCTGTCTTTCTTGTCCCCGTATAACTGTGCTATTTTTCTTTAAGCTCCTTTGTAGCAGTCTGGCCCCTTTTGCCTTGGAGACCTCTGCAGGGATCTGTGTGCAGCCGAGTTGGCATCTTGCAGGCTCCTGGTCCCCTCACACCTTGTCCCGATGCCTGCAGGTCTGTTTGCTTGAAGAGCATCCAGCTCCTCCGAGTCCTTTGTTTTTCAGCCTTTCTTCCCAGGCTTGGCCTTCCCGCTAGGTCCACGAGCTGCTCACAAATGGGTCTGGTAAAGGCCCCTGCCTTTATTCTCGATTTCTCTCCTTCCCTTCAGTTTGTGCAGCTGACTTCTCTTCTGCCTGGTTCTATAGCCTCTCGCTATATCCCTCTCCATTTTTACATTCTTGACTTGTTTCTCTTTGTTTGGCTTCCTCTTCCTTCTGTGGAAAATTTCCTGACACCCTCCCAAAACTGACTGGTAAAATTTGAATTGCCTACATATCCTTTTTTTAAAAAAAGCATGTTAATTTTTTTTGTGTGTTGATACATAATCATGAAACATATGTAGAAGGGTAAAGTGTGATCCCTGGGTGCACGTATGCATTGTGTGATGAAATCAGGGTCATTAGCATATGGCTATTGGCTCAAAAATTTAAGAGTTCTTTCTTTGTTTTAAGAACATTCAAATTCCTCTTTCCTACCTGCTTTGGGATGCACAAGTTACTGTTACCCATGGTACCCTATCCAGTAGGGTTTCTGGGTAGCTGAAACTCTATACTTCTATACTTTTTACTGAGAGGTGTGCTGTGCGACCACTGAAGAACTTACCATCTGCTCTCTTAGCCTGCAAATTCCTGCATTTCGCTGGCATCCACCTTACTTACTGTGGTAGGCTACCCCGTGCCTTTAAAGCCCACTCAAGTTATACGTGGGGCATCCTCAGAAGTTTCCTGCATGTGCTCATGAAAACCTGCTGTCAGTGGCCAGGTGACCTCTTTCAACTGTGGCTTTACCTGCTCTGACCCCTTTATGTCTCTATCTGCTGCCTACCAGGAGTGTGGGTCTCTCTTTTGATGGCTTTGGTGGCAGGGAAATTTTCCTGAAGTGGTTCTGGTGCTGTGGCAGTTTTCTGTGGCCACCAGACTTTGGTAGGAGAAACCTTTTCAGTTCTGTGGTGTGCTGCACCATTTGCACTTCCAACACAGGAGGGGGCCTCTCTGCCTTTATGTCCAAGGTCTTACCATGCAGAGCGCCTCAGCAGGCCTGAGGTAGACGTATTTGTGGTGAAAGTAAAAGAAGCATCTCAGTTTTGTGTCTATGGGGTCTCTTGTCCTCCAAGCACTCACCTCTCTTGCATGCTGGATCACTTACTATCAGGAACAGAAACAAACCACCTTGTCTGTCTGAGTCCCTCCTCCCTCCAGATATCTAGTAAGAAGGCCAGTGACTTGCTCTTCTTTCTTTCTTCCTTCCTTCTTTCTTTCTTTCTTTCTTTCTTTCTTTCTTTCTTTCTTTCTTTCTTTCTTTCTTTCTTTCTCTCTTTCTTTCGTGTTTGGTATAGGGACTCATTACATAGCTGGCAGTGATCCTCCTGTTTTCAGCCTTCCCAGTGCTGGGATTACAGGCATGCACCACCATGCTGGTCTCGGTGGCTGGCTCATTGCACTCAGGGACATTGCTGGAGTGGCATGTGGTGCCGGGGATTGAACCCCGGTTCCTGCACTTGCCTGAGCAGGCACTTAGTCCACTGAGCTATCTCGCCAGCACTGTGACTTGGTCTTTCCATGTCCTAGTCAGCTTTCTTATTGCTGTGACACCATACTGAACACCCAGCGACTTAGGAGAGGTTTAGTGCTGCTCGCAATGTCAGGGGATTCAGTCCAAGGTCAGCTGGCTCCAAGGAGGGGACTTCATGGTGGAAGGGTCTAGAAGGGGAAGGAAGTTCAGTTCATGGTGTTCAGAAGCCAAGCAGGTGAACAATGCCAAAGGAGGAGAGACCGAGGCCATACACATACCTGAGGCCCTGCTCCCAGGAGTCACTGAAAACGTGTTCTTCACTAACCTGCAAGGCGTTGCTTAATCCCATCAATCTGTCATTGCACGATTGGTTGTTGCAATCAGGCATATCTATGCTTTGTGAATTGTTCTGCCAGTCTGCTCCACATGTCAGGGCTTGTCCATACAGACATGGGCTCATTTCAAATAGGAGCTATTCTTACATTATTTAGAGAAGCTACACATTGGCAATAATTTTTTAAAATGTATTTAGTGCAGAGTCTACAGGGTCTTACTACACAGACTGGACTTGTAGTGATCCTCCTGTTTTCAGCTTCCCAAGCTCTGGATGACAGGCGTGCCACCACTTTCAGTCTCAATCGCTTTCTCAGCATGTCTCCAGGGGTGGGGCTATTGTGGCATGCCAGGGATCGAACCCTGACCCCTGTGTCTTCCTAAGCAGGTGCTCTAATCCACTGAGCTATCTGGCTGGCTCTATATTGGCCATAAAGTTGCTGGAACTCTCTTTTCCAATTTTTGAAACTCTGTTAGCTAACTTAATGGGCTTAGGTTCCAGGCATGTCTCAGTTTTATGGCTTGTGTGACCCTCCTTCAGTGAAGAGCAGCTTCTTTGCCTGTAGTTTAAATGTATAATATGAATAATATATCAAAAAAGCAAACTGCCTTTATTTCTGGTTGGATATGCCTGCTATTGCATGGAGGCACATATTTTTCTCTGTGTAAATATTTTGACATCATAAGATGATTGCAATTTCCCATTTCTTGTTCCTTCTTAGTTTCTCTGGAGGAACACAAGGTCATGGCCAAGAGGTCTGCCCTTTTTTGAGAAGACCCTCCCTCCTTCCTCAACTCACTCTGCATTTCTTCCTGTAGCCTTTTCATACTGTTAACCTAAAAGAAACCTGTTGTGTGCTTCATTATTTAATATCTGTTTTCCCTAGAAGGGACGGAGGGTAAGGCTGTACCTATTTGCTGGCTGCTGTACGTGCCGCATCTACAGCTTTGTGTGACATTTGACACATGATAGAAGTATGACAAATATTTGCCAAATAATGACATTAGTGCCTGGGATCTCATCCTTATAATTGTTATACTGAACTGAAGACTCCTGTTTGGGGGCAGAAAATTGGAGTGAAGTTGGTTCTTTTTCTCTAGGAGGCTCCTTGGGGGTGGATACAAGTCCATGGGGACAGTTTCTGCGTTACATAAAGTCATCTCAGGCCTACTGTACCTGTCTCTACCCAGGATTATCACCCCCCAAAGAGTTGTAGTGGCTGGTGAGAATCATAACTATAAGGCTATAATCAGGGCTATTCCTGGGCAAAATAATGAAGTTAGGGATGTTTATTTTTGAGATGTAAAGTCTCCTAGCAATGTTAAGGAGGCTCCTGATGTATTCTTCACAGATTCACAGCCTACAAAGGCCACAGGTCTGGAAAATGGTTTTGTAGACATTATCATCTCATTTATTGGTAAATACAATGATCAGTCACTACTGCAGTATTCTTATATCTCAGGCAATCACATTGAAACACTGCTCATGACCAGGAAGAATAAGCATACTTTTCCAAACCATATTACTCTAAGTCTTTGAAGACTTGCTTTTAGTTAATACTGCTCCCTCCCCTCTATAAAGTTGGCTACACCTTCCTTTAGGCAACAGGAGTTGTGAGAAAACCACTTATTGTTCACCAGACACCCAAGGGCTTCATCCCATTTCTCAGTTTCCTGCAATTGAGTGGGGCCAGAAAGACGAGTTCTGTGAGAAGACACGAAGACACGTTAATTCTTGGCCACAACATGAGCAGCCACTTCTTTCTCATTTTCTGGCAACAGTGATGGTCTCATGTGAACTGTTTGAGTCTGACATGGGCCTTGGGCTTGAGGACAGCCTCCTTCTAACCCACTAAGGGCACATGGCACAGTGTGAAGTCAACTTTTGCTTCAAATTTTGTCTATTTATAAGTCTACAGGAATTTCTCTTCAGAAGTTCAACTGAAGAGACATTAGTGTACGAGGTGCTGATGATTATGAATGGTGTGAGGGGAGCAACAAGAGGTACTGAGACACCCCAGGCTTGGAGATAGAGAAGTCACAGGCACCCAAGGTCTGAATGGACAAGGTGAAGACATGGTGTGACCATGTGCCCAAGCAAGATGTGAAACTGTGGAGGAGAAGTCAAAGACAGGGAGACAGTTACCCTGCCAGAACAGGATGGTAAAAGAGGCAGCTGAATTAAACACCTGGGCTTTCCCTCTTCTTGCTCACCAGTCTCCTCATGGTGTACCCCTTGGAACTCGACCAGGAAGGCACCTGAGCCTGGATGATACAAGTTGTAAGTATTCACTTCCAGGGGCTCAGTCAAGGGTGTAGAATGGGGCAGGGTGGCTGGTGCATTTTCAACATAAAAAGGCTAAGACAGCCCAGCCTAAGACCACCATCCACCTTGTTTTTTTGAGCTCTTAGAGCATCCTTTATGCTGGATCACCCTGGCTGGGCTGTGTGCCACCTCCACCAATGGCTAGTGGCTTGACAGCAGCACAGTGCTGCATTGTAT
The DNA here is from genome assembly GCA_004027915.1 of Capromys pilorides. Classification (NCBI taxonomy): domain Eukaryota; kingdom Metazoa; phylum Chordata; class Mammalia; order Rodentia; family Capromyidae; genus Capromys; species Capromys pilorides. The sequence continues at coordinate 12,305 of PVKN010022558.1, forward strand.
TTGGTGTCCCTAGTTTCCTTCATTGCCCTTGCAATATAATCTATATATGTATCAGTCTATCACTATGCTGGGCTGATACATTGATTTTCATGGTCAAGTCCTTTCACAAGAGGCTATAGTCCCACTGAACTTGTTGCAATGACACCTAATAATTGATAGTTCCAGGATGATCATGACTTATATGAACCTAACAATCATCTGAAGACTTTGGTCTTTGAGGCAGCCAAAATAAATCCTATTAATTATGGAAAATACTTGCACTTTCTGCTTATGGTTGTTATGTGTAGGTAATTGGGAGCTATAGCCCCAGGATTTGAAAATAAGATCAACCTCTAAGAATTAAAATAGATTCTCAATACATAACAGATTAAAGAATAGGTGAACAAATTCATCTGAAAAAGATAGAGTCTTCTAGGTCCAAGGTGGAAGAGGGAATATTGAATTCCTTATGTGAGTACTGTTTTTTATTAATTGGATTTTTGAATTATGGCTAAATTTGCTGCCTCTTCCATATCCCTTATTTTGTGGCAATTGTTCTATAGTTTTCCTTAAATTTTTTTTTTTTAATTTTTAGAAGTTGGGATTTTCATGGCCACTTTGGCCCTGAGAGTTTGCTCTTCTGGGGTTCTATAGCTTGGATCTATTGTGCCCCCAAAATCTTGGCCACCAATTTAGCATTGAGGGGTGATGGAACTCCACATGGTGAGGCCTTGTTGGAGAAAGTTAGGTCATGAAGACCTCTTGTAAAGGTTACTGGACTCTGAGGGCCAGACCCTGGTTATTGGGCCTCCTCTCCCATGTGTTCTCCGCCATGACATACTGATTTTCCACAGACCCCAATTTAAGGGGGCCAATACCCATAATTAAACTCTCTGAAATGTGAGCCAAAATAAACCTTCTCTCTCTTTTTTTTCTTTCTTACATTTTAGGGAAGGGTCTATAGGTATTCAGGGTTTCATTGCTAGATCAGACTCATAATTATTTGCCTTTGTACAGTTTCCCAAGAGCTGGGATTACAAGCACGTACCACCATGCCCAGTCTCAATTTCTGTCTCAGCATGCCCCAGGAGTGGGGCCAGCATGGCAGGCCCATGGATCAAACCTCTGGCCTCTGTGCCTGCTTGCAAGTGCTTCAATCCAATCTTTTCTTCTTTCAAGCTAATTTTTCTCAGGTATTTTGTGATAGCAATTGAAAGCCAAACAATGCACCAAATTATTGATTCTACTTGTTTCTCATTTTGGAGTTTCTCTCTTTTTTCTTCTTCCTATCTATCCCCTAAAACAGCTATACAAGGCCTTTTTGAACAATAGACTTAAAGTTTTAAAGAAGATTTTATGTTAGAGGTATAGTGACACTCAAAGTTAGAGTTTCTACGTTCTCTTAAGAGTTGATGACTTCTCCATGGCTAGCAATTGCTCTCTATTCATGTTCTTTCAAAGTCTCCATCCTATTGACGCAGTGCCAGTTCTCCTGTTCACCTCTAACTTTTCCTGTTTTCTCATTTTTTTCTCTTCAGCTCTTCATCTTCATTTTGTTTTGGCTATTCTTCTAACTCAATATGTCTGACTTAAGTAGCAGGAATAAAATGAGATAACAATTATGAGGTGTAGAGAGCTGAAGCATTAGTATTCCACTCTTATTTCTATTATTAGCTGTTGATAATATTTTTTGGTCTTGCCAATCCTGTTAGCTGAAACTATATCACATTGTTCCAATTTCCTGATCTCTACTAATGAAGATAATTCTTCCTATGTTATGTATTTGCCCTTTGACTTTCTTCGGTGAGACTTTAAGTCCTTTGCCCTGAAGGCCAATTGCTCGAGCCTCAACCAGAAAATCTGAATTTCAGAGCTCACAAGAGAACCCTGAGTCATGTAGGTAATCACATAGAATTTTTGTCATCCCATAGGGCCTGCCTGGTACCCACCAGTATTCTGTAGGGAACATTCCTCTATCTCCTATCTGCTACCTTCAGTAACATCTATTTTCATCTGTTAAGGGCCCTTCATTTTTGGATCCTCCAAGATAGAATAAGTCCTTATAGCTTCTTAATCTTGGTGAGTATGAAGGTCAACATAAACCTCTTCAACATGAAGACAGCCATTTGGAGCTGTGGAACTGACTCAAGTTTCCAGTAGAATTTCTATTTGGTGTGATACCAGCAGTAGTTGTTCCTTGTATTTGGAAGATGATTGTATTTGTCCTGAGTTGCCTTTCTTTCAACCTTCTACTCTGAGGTCCCACGCAGATAGGATCTTTTTTAATTCCCAAATTGCCCTGGTGTGGATGATACATTAAAAGGTCACTATGTCTTTGTATGACCTTCACCAAGTTACTTGGTCTCAGGACCCACTGTCACACAAAGGATCCACTGGCACTTGTATGTGGTAGAGTGTTTTGTTTTTGCTTTTGTTTTTTTTTTTTGGAACTGGGAATTGAACTCAGGTTCTTGCACTTGCCAGGCAAGCGCTTATTCCACTGAGCTATCTCCCCAGCCTGATGGAGTGTTTTTTTTAAAAAAAAATTTAAGCCTTTTGTTTATTTGGTACAGGGTCTCTCTATGCAGCTCAGACTCTGAGTCATTCTTCTATCTCAGCCTACCCAGTACATGGACTTTCAGATGTGCACCACTATGGTCTGTTTTGGTGGATGGCACAATGCACCTGGGGTAGGGCCAGCATAGCACGTGGTACCAGGGATCTAGCCTGGGTCCTTACACTTTCCAGACAGGCACTTAGACCACTGAGTTTTCTCCCCAGCCTTGGAGTGCTTTTTAAGAGTGATGAGTCTGGATTC
>PVKN010022559.1:0-15109 GCA_004027915.1 Capromys pilorides
CACAACTTAATTATGGTTTCATTTTTCTCCTCACTTCCCCCTCTCTGTAACACTTCGTAGTCTTCCTCTTTGAGAAAGATCTATTTCCCTACTATACTGCTGTGTTCAAACTCCTCTTTTATTCTTTATTTATATTTCAGGATTCTCATAGAGGAGAAATCATACAATATTAGAGCTTGTGGGTCTAATTTATTTTAGTTAATATTATAGCTTTTAGGTACATTGGTTTTCCTACAAATGACTCAGATACATCCTCTATGGAAAAACAATAATCCATTATAAATATATTTCTCTATCCATTCATCAGCTGGCGGATGTATAAACTGATTCCAAGACTGATCTCTGCTGAGTTATGCTGCTGCATCATAGGTCTGCAGGTATCAGTGTGCTGTCATGTCTCTAGCTCTTTTGGGAGGATACTGAAAAGGGGAGCACCTGGGTCAAACTGAATTTCTATTTTTAGTTTTGAGTCCCTGTACATTCTATGATAGCTGTACTAGTTAAACACCTTTGTAATGTGTGATTTTTTTACATTCAAACACAAATTTGAAAATGTTTTTCAAATCACAGTATAGAAATACATTGTGAAATAAAGTTCACTAAAAGTATTACTTCTAATAGGATAAAGCATTTCTATAATGTAACTTTAAATCAACTCTAAAGGATGATATTTATATGCACATGACTGAAAATCTCATTAATTTCAATTATTTTAGTATTATTATTTTTTTTTTTTTCAGTACCAAGGATCAAACTGAAGACCTTGCACTTGCTAGGCAGGCACTTAGGCAGCTAAGCTGTCCTCCCAGCCCTCTTTTAGTATTTCTGTCCTAAGGTACTCTACTCATTAGCAAAACACTGAGTATAATCATAATCAAATATACAGAATTTTAAAATCAATAAAAGTTATATTTGGCATTAAAATATTAAACTTAAAATTATAAGATCCAAAAGAAGTGGAATCTCCACAGAGAAATATTAATAATGATATTAGGGGAACTAAACTCATAGCATTGTCTGAGCTTCATAATATTACAATTAATAGCAAGGAGGCAGACTCTTTGGATCAAGGAAAGAAAATGAAAGGGACTAGGACAGGGTAAGAATGGGGATTGTTGAAATAGATGATAGATAGATAGATAGATAGATAGATAGATAGATAGATAGATAGATATTTTCTGAAAATAAATCTAACTATGTATCAGGAACATACATTACTTTAAAAAAGGGACCCTAGAGTTAGAAATGGGACTTGCTTCAACTGAGCTTTGTGTCGTCAGATTAGAATTTCAAGGTAGCTGAATCTGAGTCAGTGTTCATTATCCTTAGCCAATTCCACCAAAATATAGAAAGGTACTGCACATGAATGACCTGCAATTAAGTTTTGATAACTTAAAAGATAAGGTCAAAGAAGGTGGGGTCACAGACCTGCCAGAAGGAGATGCAGAGCAGAGTGCAGCTCTGAACCAGGGATGGATGCGGCTCTCTGACAAGGCACGTGCTGGAAGTCGCAAGGGGGACTGCATCGCTGGTGGCACAGGGGGTGGTTAGATGGGGACATCTACAAGGCCATGGGAGTGGCAGGTGATGGAGAACAGACTTCAATGTTCAAGTGGTCATTGTCACATTCAATTTTTCTACTGATCTAAGTGGTTGCCGGGGGAAAAGCTGGATTCACTCTTGGTTTAGAAGATTTATAAATATTTCCTCACTCATCGTAGGAGGCTGCATTGTCCTTTTCTATTCATATAATAGAGAAATAAAACACTACCTACATTGTTAAGCTTCTGGGGCATACTCTTAACATATATTCTGTTATGTTTCACCATTTTCATTTTCCTTTTCTTTATTTATTTGGTACAGGATCTCCGTATGCATTGTGGACTGGTAGTAGTCCTCCTGTCTCAGCCTCCCCAGCACTGGGATTACATGCATGCATCACCATGCCCAGTTTGGGGCTGGCAGGCATGACTAGGCCTGCATACCAGGTGGTACCAGAGATTGCACTTCGGACCTATCACTAGCCAGGCACATTATTCAACCACGGAGCTATCTATTACTAGCCAGGCATGTTATTAGATCACTGAGCTATCTCCCCAGCCTTCAACACCCATTCTCAATCACCTGACATTATGCAGCTAATGTATATTTGATCTGGTAATTTACTCATTATCCCTATAGGCTGAATGTGACAGATGTCATAAGTTTAATGATCATAGTTAACTATTATAATAATTAAAGCATCACTTAATGAGGCTGAAAGCCTCACTGTTTCACATGTTAGATTAGGATTTCTTTTCATGGCTGGGCACACAATGTCTCCTGTCACTTTTGAAGATGAGTCAATGCTGAAAATGTTTCTCAATGAAACAACTCTGAGGGCTTTTGGGATGGATAACTTCCTGAGGAATCTTAAATATTGGAATGAGATTTAAAGCCCTGATAAGCTCTGATGTTGGCCACTAAGGCCACATGGAAGTCCAGCTGGTGTCCATCCTGCCTTGACATGGAAGGGGCCTTCACATTTATGGTGCATTCTGTGCATGCTTCCAGGCTTGGATTCTCATTTCCAAGACTTGTCTCGCAGTATCTCCAAAGCTTTGCCACACAATGACAGTTTTTACCATTGCCATACAGAAGCATTTCCCCCACCACAGTGAATAACTTTGGAAACCTGCAAACATGTGGTAACTGAAAATAAAAGTTGAAAGACAAGCCACAAGGTAAATTACATTGACAAATCCCTCTTGAGAACACTGTCGCAGCAATTTTCATGAATGATAAAAAGCAATAATTCTTCTTTTCTGTACCATTCTTGCCTGTGGGTCAGATGCCCCTTGATTTGTCCTTAGCTGCTGCTTGTTTGTTGTTCCACACCTGAATAACAGCTGCTAAGAACCAGCAATGACAGCAATGCCTATTGCATCCTGGCACTAATTTGCCCCATCATCTTTTAAATCCTCAGAACTGCAGACTGATTCCCAGTCACCACGTGTTTATGAGAACTTTAAACAAGATAAACTCTTCTGATTGCTTACTGAAATACTCAAGGGAGAGACTCACCAGGGAGCGCCAGGCCCACCAGGCAGCGTCAGGCCTGCCAGCTCCAGACTCGCCAGGTGAGGGTCCTCAGGCCCACTGCCAGCACAGCCTCACATCATCAGGCAGCGACAGGCCTGCCAGCGCCAAGCCAACCACGTGAGACCTCCTCTGGCCCACCTCCAATACAGCCTGTCACCCACTGCCAGACCTGTCAGGTGAGTGAGACCCCCCTCCCCCGGCCTACAAGCAGCTCAGCAGTTCCACAAGCCCAGTCTGAAGGAAAAACCCGTGGGCACGCAGTCCTGCACCAAAGATCACAGCTACTCAGAATGATACAGACAAGGAGCAAAATGCAATCTCAGGTCCCAAGCCCACCTGATACAAATACAGGAGACACTACCATATAAGAAATTGGGAATCATACAGCCGAGATCTCTGAATTGGTAGCATCTGAAGTAAACAAACAAATGCAGAAACATATGGAGGAGCTCAGATTAGAGGTAAGCTCTGAAGTTAAAAAAGAAATCTTTGAAGTACTGGAGACTGAAATTAAAAAACAGCTGCAGAAAAGCATAGAGGGAATGAGATCAGAAATAATTTCTGTACTTGAAAAAAATAATTTCTAAATTAATAGCGACTAAAGTAGAACAACTGCAGAAAGGTAGAGAGGAAATGAGAACAGAAATAACCTCTGAAATAGAAAAAGAAAGAACAACTATAATGACAGACTTAAGTAATATTAAAGAAGACATTGATAAAAAATTAGAGGAGAATAGAAAAATGATGGATTCCATGACTGAGAATATAAGAAAGAAATAGATTGTCTGAAACAGTGTCAAAGAGATATACAAGAAAATAAAATTTCAATCACAAGCTGGCAAAACCTTATGAACGAAAGTGAAGATAGAATCTCAGATCTTGAAGACACACTTGCAGCTAGTGAAAAGTCAAGAAAGGATCTCTTAAATACAACCAGGATGCAGGAAAAAAATAATTCAACACCTACAAGATGATGCAAGAATGAACAAAGTGAGATTCATAGGAATCAATGAGAAAGAAGGAGTCAATACAACTGATATAAAAAGAATATGGGCAGAAGTAATAGCAGAAAACTTCTCAAGTAGGAGAAAACAATCAGATATTCAAGTAACTGAAGCATACAGAATGCCAAATAATATCAACCTGACTAAAAACACATCAAGACATATAATAACCAAGATCCCAGAAATCCAGCAGAAGAATAACATACTAAAAGCTGCTAGAGAAAAGAAACAGACCACATTTAAAGGAAAACCCATCAGAATAACGGCAGACTTCTCTTCACAAACCATGAATCAAGAAGAGCATGGAGCAGAGTGCGTCAAGTCCTCCACGAAAACAAATTTCAGCCCAGACTGCTATACCCGGAAAAACTATTTTTCAAGTGCGAGGGAGAAGTGAAATACTTCCACGACAAGGAGCAAGTAAAGAATTTCATGATGTTAAAGCCAACACTACACAGTATACTAACAAATATTTTAGAGAGGGACCAAAATGACTTGAACTCAATAAATGCGAACAGAAAGATCCCACCAAATAGGACAAACAATTAAACATAGAAGAAAAAGTGGCAAACAGTAATAAATAAAAGTCATGTCAATAATAAGACAGTACATTTCAATTATAACTATCAATGCAAATGAAATACTCAAGGGATGACAGCAAATATATATTGGTATAATTTTTGACTTTCTGCATAGACTCAGACCCTACTTTTGATGAAATCAATTTGGTGTTCTAACACTACTCAGTGAGGTTCAATATATATTTTACATTTCATTGGTTTAGACACTTATTCAGGCAGCAATGCAAGAGTTTACCAAGTAACACGAAAACATGTTGGAAGTGGTCCTGGGGCCCTTCATCTCTAAAGAGTACTCGATCTTAAAAGAATATGCTTTCTACACATGAATTCATCAATTGTGTCAGCATGCATGCTACAGGTTCAGAAATTAAAGAAGTTTAACTTTAAAAAATGAAAATGAACATATGCTATCCATGATGCTATAACAAGTGTTTTCCAAATTATTCTATGTAGAGTAATTTGTAAGAGAAACCAAATTGTGCTCCTTCCTGTTAAACAAAATGTTTTAAGATCAAGGAGGAAAATAAGTTTTCCAACATGAAAGATATTACATTAACTGAAAACATTTTTATTATCACGTGATTCTTTGTGAAAAAACATAACATACATATGTCACCGGGCATATAATTCCAACACTTGGGAGGCTGAGGCAGGAATATTGTTGTGACTTTCAGAACAACCTTGGCTAGAAAGTGAGCTCAAGGCTAGCCTGAATTGCATAGCAAGATCCTGTCTTTAAAAGAATATCTAGATCTAGATCTATATGTGTAGATGGATGATAGATAGTTAGATGGATAGATACATAGATAGATAGATAGATAGATAGATAGATAGATAAACAGACAGACAGACAGACAGACAGACAGATAGACAGACATCATAGATTCTTCCAAAGCTCTTTTTTGCAATGAACTTGGGGATGGAAGGTTTTTATCTATGGACAAATAAAAATATGGAAACATTTAATTTATTTTCCAAGAACAATGCAATATAATAATTTAAGTTTTTTAGATTTTAAGCTCAACTGTCAGCCTTTCCATCAGTAGCAAGGGCTTCAAAATGACGTGTGCAGGGAAACAAATTTTCAGCCTGATTCTATATTTTCATCGTGAGATCTGGCTTGAATTGTATAGTCCTCAAGATCAAATAACACGACACATTTTTCTTATAGTCATACATGTAATTATAATTCATCTGAAAGATTAAATGAAAGTTTCCAGAAAAAAGAAACTATATCCCTTATGTAGTTGTAATTGTATTACATATAAATTGTATTTCATTATTGAAAATTCTGTAGTGCTAATCTATAATTTAAAATGCTTACTTATACTTTAACTGTTTAAAAATGTTTATTTTAGGGCTGGGCAAATAGCTCAGGGGTTTAAAGTGCCTGTAAGCTGGCTCAGAGGCTGGAGGTTTGATCCCCAGGCCTGCTGTGCTGGCCCCACTCCTGGGGCATGCTGAGAGGGCAGTTGAGACTGGACAGTGGCATATGCCTGTAATGCCAGCTCTTGGGAGGCTGTAAACAGGCAGGTCTAGTAGTGAGACCCTTAACACCCTGTTGGACCTTCCCTATAATACATACACACACACACACACACACACACACACACACACACACACACAGAGTTTATTTTGGACTAGCCAAATAGCTCAGTGGACTAAAGGACCTGCTTAGACAGACACAGGGACCAGATTCAATCCCCAGTGTGCCAAGTGGATCCCGCCCCTGGAACACAGTGAGGTGGCATCTGAGATTGGACATGGTGGTACATGCCTGTAATCCCTGGATTTTGGAGACTGAAAACAGGAGTATCGCTATGGGTTTGATCTGTATAGTGAGACTCTGTAGTCCCTGTACTAAAATACATAACAAGGAATAGAAAGTTTATTTTGATATTAAATGATAATGAACATATTATATTTTGTGTTATAAGAAATAATTCTATAATTTATTTTACAATTATAGTTGTTACATGGTAATATTTCACAAAAAAGTTTGAGTAATTTAAGTGTTTTATTGTGAAGAGGAATGGAAAATCATCTACATTTTAACTTAAAGGCCCTTCCCTGACTTAGATAAATCATAATTGTTGACCCATGATATCTCTCCATTGGTTTATGACTGACATCTCCTGCTCTGCTCTGCTCTGTCTGTAGGTTCTAAGACTCACAGTTAAGTGACTTTGAGAATTGTCACCCATGAGCTTTGAAAGAAACCTCCATGAGTCATGCCAGGAGTTATTACCAAGCACATGCCTCCCCATACCTGAAGGATTTACATCATGAATCTGGTATTCATTCTACATGTTTTTCTTAAAATGTGATTATATTGTTAAATTATATATACACAATTTTTGAAGTCAGAAATTATTTGCTTTTAACTTTAGAGTGAAAGCATCATATTAATGGGCTCTATTGGTGTGCATTTATTTCCCTGAATGTTATATTAGTTATATGTTTAAAACTGGGTTTGGCAGGTTTGTTTCATTTGTGACAGTTACATCCCTTCCAACTCATTGCAAACAGGCAAAATAATCCCTTAAGAAATTAGTTTGATTATACTGCTTCTCTGCTTAAAATACCTCAATGGGAACTCCATGGGGATAATAAAATCCTAACTCTTTTGTGCAGCCTGATTGAATTTGCTGTCACTCTTTTCTCCTGTATTCACATGCTTTTCAAACGGGTCCACAGTGACTTGGCCTCAGCATATATGAGCTACTGTTCGTTGAACACCTTTTCTCTTAATCTTGAGGTAACATACTGTTTCCGTATGTTAACAACTTCCCCACTTTAAGGATTTGTCTGCTCAAGTGCCTCCCTCATCTCCTTCAGAAATTAATTTCTTCTTTCTTTACCTTGCTCTTCTTATTTTATTGTCAGCAAGGACACTGTCATTCTCAAATAGACATCATGCGTGTACTTGCTTCTCGCCTGTCATTCTTCCTAACTAAAGTCTAAAATCTCAGGAGACAGGGTCGTTCTGACCTGCTCACCCCTGGATCCCTTGTACAATGTGCAAATCATTGTATGTCTCATCTAAAGCCTCACAAGGGTGCCAGTGAAACATTTCCTATAACTTAGGCTTCACTTCTTAGAGTTTCAGCAACACCATTTTTTGGGGGAGAGGGGGCAAAAGGCTAAATTATTTAATCTGCTTTTCCTGTGGGTTTCTGTGCATAAATTCTATGTATTTCTTTCTTAGAAAGTATTCTGTTGAGAAGGAATTTACAAAATCACTCTCATGTATAATCTTTTCAATAATTCTTCTGGGATTGTACATCGTCATGTTTATGGATGATGATATTAGACCGCAGAAGATTTACAAAGTCACAGAGATCTTTAGTGCCGTGACTCAAATGTGAGTCTTTTCTGCTTCACTCTAAAGTGTGTGATCTTCCAATTACCAAGAATGTTTAGATTCTCATCCTATTGAAGGTAATTGCATGAAATATAAGATGTGATGGCAGAGACTGCTAGATACCTTATGTTAATAAGAAAGATCTAATTATTATTTCCAAGGACTTTCTTGAAGATCTATACTTTAATTATTTTTTTGAGTAGAGGAACAAAGGACACACAAATGTGAGTACTGTCATAGAAGCTGCGATGCACATTGACATGCACTGCATATTATAGCCTGGAAAAGAGCAGATTTGTTAGCGAGTCCATTGAGCCTTTCCCTGAAACTTTAGCCTAATAGGTGTATCAGCCTTTATTCCACACTGAGATTGTTTCTCTGTTAGTGACTGAGGCTGAATCACCATCATCCTTCTGCTAGAGATGTCTCATCCATGATGCTGTTGTCATTTATCACAAAGGTGGGGGAAGAAGAAAGTGATACTTGAGAACATGAGACTCTGCATTCTATTACAGAAGGTATGACCAGGTTTGCTTTACGTAATAAATATGGGAGACTTGATCAGTGAAAAGAGCAGCCAAAATCATAAATACCATTAGACAAAATTAAAATCCCTTAATGTGAAAGTCGTGTATGAAATTAAACTGTAGGCAACAGATAAAAGTCAACGATACTGCTGTGTATTATTATTAAACTACTTATCTGTGGTAAATAAGATCTGAAAAATAAATTTGAGGAAGTGCAATTAAGACTAACTTTAAACAAGTGGATTTTTATATCCTCCTTCTAATTAAAAACAAATAAAAATAAGCAGCAGTTGAGATTACTTGGCTTTGTCCTCTTAACTGTTTATTTTGTGCATTCAATTACACCTGACATATTTACCTTATGGGGAAAGCAGACTGAGTGAGGAGAGCTGGCTCCGTTCCACAGTGTCAGGGAAGAGCTCTGATACTCGGGACACCACACACTAATTAGTAAACCTTGCAGCTCACACAAGACTGGATGACGAGCAAAGGGGCAATTAATAATAGACTCTGAAGCTTTATTTTGAAATATAAATGTGTTTAACTCCCACTAAGAGCCTTCAAGTACTAAAGAAACCCAAATAATTTGTTCTATCTTTTCTGGTTTCCTAAATATTGTTTCTATTTCTCAGATGTGTGTTTTGTCTTCTCTGTCTTTGTTTAAAGAGAGTAAAAATTATTTAAAAAAAAAAAAAGAATCATTAGAAATGGCACAGAGCTGGGTGTGGTGGCACATGCCTGTAAACCCAGCACTTGGGAGGCTGATGCAGGAAGATCTGTGGGAGTTCAAGACCATCCTGGGGTACAAAAGTGAGCTCAAGTTCGGCTTGAACTGCATAGCGAGACCCTGTCTTAAAAAAGACGACCAAAAAAAAGAGACAAAGAGAAAAAAAGAAATGATACAGAATTTCACTGAGCAAAACAATAGGAAATCAGCAATGGCTATTGCACTGTATAATGTTGACTTCAAAGCTCAGCCTGCCTGAGAGGCAGGACTGGCACAGCATGGGGTGCCAGGGATCAAATCACAGTCCCTACACTTGCTTGAGCTCTTGACTAAGTAGGTGCTTTAGACTGCTGAGCTATCTCATCGCCCTTTTATCTTCATTATGTATTAATTTGGTATAATACCTTGCTACGTAGCTCAGACTTGTAGTGATGCTCCTATCTTAGCCACCCAGCTCTGGGATTACAGGAGTACACCACCATGCCCAGCTTTGATGGTTAGCATGGCACACCTGGGGTTCTGGGGCTGGCATGGCATGCAGTACTGGGAATCAAATTCTTGGGTCCTTGAATTTGACAAGAAGGCACTTATGCAACTGATCTATCTCCCTAGCCCTCTTGAATGTTTTTTTTTTTTTTTTTTTTTTTTTTCTTTTATGTATTTAGTACAAGGTCTTACTACACAAATAGGACTCATAGTAATCTACCTTTTTTCAGTCTCCCAGGCACTGGGATTGCAGGTGCAGGCCACCACACCCATTCTCAGGCCTATCTCAGCACTCCTCCATGGCCAGGCCACACAGCACACTGGGGATCGAACCCTCGTCCCTGAGTCTGCCTAAAAATGCACTTTAGTTGCTGAGCTATCTGGCTACCCGCCTTTTGAAATTTTAAATATGATATGTCATGATAAATTAGTAGAATACAAATCACATCTATCGTCTAATATCATCCTTCAGAAAAAAGATAAATGATTCGGTCTTTTCTATATCATGCAAGATTAAGCACAATAGATTAGATACACCCACAGATGAATGAGTAGAGAGCAGAACATTCAGTGATGGGAAATCAATAGGGATACTAATAAGATGGTGTAAGGGAGAATCAGAGGAGGTAAGTCATCGCTCTCAAGTATGCATGATGGTGGGACTTTCAGCCTTGCCAGGGAACTGACATGGAGCAATGATAAGTAGGCAAGTAGGTACATAGGTAGGTAGGTAGGTAGATGGATAAATGACAGATTGATGACAGATAGATAGATTGATAGTAGATGGATGATAGACAACAGACTGTTGATAGATGGCCATTGTTGGGCCAAAAGGTTTGCTCCCAGAGCCTTAAGAGCATGACTGTGGGATCTAAATCAGATTAACATGAGCTTTTGAATCTGCCCAACACAATGTTTCCCAAACTTTGGTGCACTTTGGAATCACCTGGGAACTTCTCCAAATTCCCATTACCTGTCTTCTACTCCCAGGTATTCTGATATCATTAATTGATATCTTATTAGGGATACAACATCATCATTTGGGTTGTTTAAAGCTCTCAAACCATTTTAATGGGTGTACAGGAACAGAAAATTAGAGTTCAGGCTAGGCATAGATGTGCATGGGAATTTAGGGCCCATTAAAGGAGACACTACAAATCAGAGGTGGAATTGGATAACCTTCATGATGCTGTTTGAAGCTATCAGTAGCTAACATGAGTGAAAAATAACCCTGGCAGAGCCTATGGGAGTCTCTATTTCTAGGAAAGCCATCAGCCTCCTCTCTTGTAGCCCTTTGGATGGGGTGAAGACAGAAATTCCTTCCATTAGCAATCTTTAGGGTATGTGCGGCCATCATAGGTGTTTCAAGTCCTCTGGGAGACATGAAAATTCTGTATTAATTATCCAAACAGAAGACATTTTTGGAGAGAGCATTATTAGAAATGCTTACTCTGATATAGCTTGGAAAATCCCACAACACTTTTGCTAGAGAAGTCCTCATCCAGGGCTTACAAAGTTGGTCCACCAATAACAACATAGATTGAAGTAAAATACGTCAATTTTACTTTGAACCGTAAACAGCGCTAGGTTTAAATCTAACATTATGTATCATTGTCTTTTTCTGAGTTTTAAAACAGGGTCTGTAGGGTCTTATTACATAGATTGGACTGTTTTCAGCCTCCCAAGTGCTGGGATTACAGGCATGCACCACCAAACTCAGTCTTAATGGTAGTCTCATCATGCCTTGCAGGCGGGGCCAGCATCACACCCAGTGGATCGAACCCTGGTGGCTGTGCTCTGCCTAAGCAGGCGCTTTAGTCCACTGAGTTATCAGCCTTGTCCTTGTGTTATTGTCAATAGCTGTTTGTATTGTTTCTATTAATAGCAACAGGGATGAGCTGAATAATTATTCACCTCACCAACTAATTGTCCAGTATTTAGCTGAGGAGATAAGTCAAGTAATGCCTTGGCCTTCCTTCTCAAACTCTTGGCCTTCCTTCTCATACTCATACATCGGAAACGAGTCTGTGACATGGGCCTCCTCCAAGGAAGAGATCGCTGGTCAGTGGTGCCACTCTACCTGTGCTCCTGTGGAAAGTTGGGCAGTACTCAAGATCTTCCTGGAAAGGACTGATAAGGTTCTCTCTGATAAGGACTTGGAGTTAGCTCAGGCCTCAGGATAGATTGTGTCACTTTGCATGTGAAGGCAAATGAACTCAGGGTTCCTGAAATTGGCACCAAACAGACACATTCAGCAGATTTATGACAGCAAAATATTCAGCAGCTGCTAATGGGGGGCTTCAGCATTTGCAGTGTGTTGGACACAACCGTGATGCAACTGCTGCCCTGATAGGTTGGAATGCACTCTTCTTTCTCTCCAAGTTTAAAAATAGGCACAAGTAGGCTGCTAAATGGAAAAGCATTGAAGCCAAGTTCCCCATCAATAAACAGAGAAATTCTATGACAGTGTGAAGTTTTACTCTTTAAGGATTTTATTGTAATTTACTTGACGCATTTAACTATCCGACAAGGTTCTGTTTTACTAAGCTAATTTATAAGTGCTAAATGATTTCATTTTGATTTGTTGGTCCTTAGTTTAGAGTTCATGCTTCCTATAGATTATCTGTGCACAACAGATTCTGATTGTGGAAGGTTCAGCAATCATGACAGCAAAGTGAACCATCAGCACTGTTCCTCTATTTTATATTCAGAGAAATGCTACCCAGGGTGAGCTTCTCAAAGAAGTGCCTATTTTCTTTAAACCTGAAGTATGACAATAATTCTACCCATTGAGCTGATTAGAATCATGAAAGTTTGCCAAATGGTACACTTTAGCAAACCATAAAGCAAATTCTGTACTTATGTTGAGGTACCAAAACAAGTTGCTACCTTATCTTTTGCTCCATAAATTCTTTTAAAAAAAAAAAAAAAAAAAAAAAAAAAACAGATTTCAAATTGGACCAACTCGCGGACATTTGTTTCATCTTTTAGTTTTCTCCTTGCCTAACGAATTTCTATTTTTCTACCACTCTTTGCTTCCCTGATAACTAGAAATACTGAGAGTGGAAGGTTTTATCTGTCCAATTTACATTTGTAAGTATTTTTGCTCTAAGAATTTTTTTAATTTTTATTTCTTTTTTACTTTAAAGAGAATTTTAAAAAATAAAATCAAAATAGTGATGAGTCTCCTCGATCACACTGGTAGGATTAATTCCTTGGCTATGCAAAGGTGCAAGATGAATACTGTATTTCTCCCTCTATAATCTCAAGATCTGGGTCTACTTTGGTAACAGAGGCAAAAAAAGCCTCACAAAAGTGGACTCATACTTTACACAGTATCAGCTCTGTAACTATTTTTTAGAATGGGACACTTGCCTGATTCAAATACAAGAAGGGTCACAGGATGAGCCACAGTTCTTAGCCTACATTCTACCATGACTCATGATGAAATTTAAATACACATTAGGCATAAGGTGATGCTGAGACCTGCAGCCTGTGGCTACTATAAGGACGATCTCAATTCTCATGTGTCTATGTAACAGACACCGGTGGAACATGGCCAGTGCTGCACAGTGCAGCGTAATTTGGTGCCATCATTTTGGGTACTCTATAGACAGATGACAGACACCTCAACTACATACCCTAATACCCTAACAGTCTCTGTACATTGAGGCTATTGCTGTCCCAGGCCCATGTTCGGAATAGGCTTGGTATTCTGAAGAAAAACTGAGAGAAAGGTGGAGAGAAGGGAGCAGAGCTGTCACAGTTGCTAGGAATTTTTAATGGGTTGGGATTTTGTGGGGTTTGAATTTTCAGCTGGCTCTGAAACAGAGCATAACCTTTCTTCTCTGCCTGTCTAGAGATGGAACCAAAGAGGAAGAGAAAGCGAAACAAGTCAACAAATGCACCTTAATATAAAAATGAGGCCCTTTATTACACCTTTGGTAAATTGCAACTTTAGACTTCTGAAAATATTGCACGTTGGGAACCAAAATGAATCCCTTTCATACCTGCCAACATGAAAAACAGTAAGAAATCTCGGTAGATGTTAGAATTTATAATTTTATGTGCCTAGCTCCTTTATATTGAAAGTATTTTTCTATGAATTATTTCCCCATGTCCCTTCTCTTGTTAAAAATAGAATCCAGGAGAAACATAAGCAGAATTATGCATATTGTGAAAAACATCAGAGATCATTTTCACAAACAGCTTTTCAAAACAGGTGTTGGAATTAAACCCAGAGATTTAGCTTAAATGCCCAAAGTGAGACTGAACTAGATTGAAAGCTCATCTGTCCATGTATAGTTGTTAATTGCTTTTGCTTGTTAGTTTTGGCATATTTGCAAATAATCTTTAATGTTTGCATATCCATAAATGTTTGTTCTTCTGAAAGATCTTGTCCATGGGTATCTGTTTCACAAAGATGAGCATTTTCTTTGGGAAATAATTATAAGTGTATGTTCAGCCGCATTTCGAGCCTTGATTTCTTATCTCAGGCATGATAGCAAAAGCAAGTCCTCTGGCTGCTCACTGTCCCTTTCAAGTGGGAGCTGCCCCCAGAAGCCAGCAGGACCTCACACTAACCCTCTCTGGTTCATGGTCTGAGACTTCCTTTGCTTAGAATGTGTTACCTTACACAAGCAAAGATTTCCTTTACCTAGTACTTGCTGTGCCACACAAGTCTAATTTTGCTAGTTGTAGTTTCCAAATGAAGTCTTACTCTCCTCAGGAAGTGCATCTGGATTGTCAACTCCCTTGAGAGCCAGAGATGTCCAGAGTTACAAATTCTATCTTGCCTTTTAGGGAACAAATGGTTTAGATTCAATGACACTCCTGAGGAAAACATAATCCTCCCTCTGACTGAAAAATTGGCATGAAGGAGAGATTTAATCGTCTTATCTTTTCTTTCTCTGGCTGCAAGAATAACACATAACAGTAATCATTCAACCTTTTCACATAATTAATTTTCTCTAACTCGGTGTAGTGTAATTTTAGCATCAATGTGCATATGCCTATATTATGACCTATATTATGACCTTCAGTTCCCCTCACTTAGGATGGTACTTGACAAGAAAGTATCAATAACAGTGACTTTACAGAGGTCACTTAGTACAACTGTTTAGAATATGTACTCAGAATTAATGGGTCAGGTGTGTGCATGTGAAATTCTTAAAATTCCATTAGATACTAAGTTGTCAGTGTGCTTGATACTTTCTGACTTGTACTTTTATTAGCAATAAATACAGAGGTTCATTTCTTTTCTTTGGTTCCACAGAATATAAATCTTTAAAACATATTTCCTTTATAAAATGTGCCTTCTTGATTACTAAATAAGATAA